>PKML01063595.1:162368-239810 GCA_002933935.1 Eutrema yunnanense | reverse complement strand
GAGCAAATTGATTATTCGCAAAGAAATTTGGTTTAATTGATTTGTGAACATATCAAACTTGAAATTAAGGCTGATTTATTCTTAGGGATTTGCAAAGAAATTTGGGATTCTGAAGTTTAGATTTAGATAGTTTTCGCAACGGCAGTTGGTTAATTATACTTTAGTGATTTGAGTTCTAGAACCGTCCTTAACCTGAACCATGACTAGTTAGTTTATTTGCATTCATTGATCTCTTGAGAAATATCCCTTAACCTATCTTTTTCCCATTGAATTACAACTCGTTTATTGCTTCTTGTTTTCTGTTTAAACTAAATTGCTTAGCTTAGCTTGATACTTTATAATTTATTGAGTGATTTCTATGGATCCTTGTGTTCGACCCCTAGCTAGACTACAACTACTGCTTTAGTACTGTTAGGGTATTAAATTGAGCATATCAGTGGTCAAGATCTTTCAAAACACGTTTTAGGAGCTTTAGGTTTTTGCTTACCTGATGCATTCTAGATCCTGAGACTGAAAAGCCTTTCCATGCTTCCTCCACAATAGAAATAAATTATGGGTGTTGGAGAAGATGTAGGTTAAACTTAAAAGGCCTCCGTGGTTTAGTCACATGTTCCGGGAGTCTAATGCAACACACTGCGTGATCAGAGAACAGCGGCTCTTCATAGCTGATCTGAGCTTCCGGGAAAGAAAGGAGCCATTGATCGTTCCCCAATATTTTGTCCAGCTTCTCAGCTATTGGGGCTGCCCTCCTTTGGTTCCACCATGTGAATAGCGGACCTTTATAAGGCAGGTCAAAAAGGCCAGTAACATTCAAGCAATTTTGAAATTCTCGGCTTCCAGGAGAGACATTATCAAAGGCTTCCCTGAGTGAGTGCTCAGATGGCAAGAGAGTTTGGTTAAAATCACCCGTTACTAACCATGGAGAGCTACCAAGAAGAGCGTTTCTTGCTAGAGCCTGAAGCTCGTCCCAAAGACCGCGTCTTTCTACTCTCAAATTTGAAGCATATACAAAAGATACCGTGTAACTCCTGCTTCTATCCGGAAAGGATAAGCCACACGTTATTTGTTAGAGGGACTTGCTATAAACAATCAGCGATACCGCTGAGTCCCAAACCACCCAAAGTTTACCAATATGAGAAAATTCGTAGTTAGCCTCCATTCTCCAACCTGGCAGAATTGAAGCAATTATTCTTCTAGCGTTTGACTCCAATACATGAGTCTCCGCGAGACAACCAAAAAGCGGCTTATGAAGAAGCCTCCAACTCTTAAACCTTTGCTGCTTATCTAGATCATTAATCCCTCTAAGATTCCAAAAAAAACTCAGCATTACAAAAAGTGGTTGGTTGGGGACTAGAGACGGCGAAGGGAAATCCCTTCCACGCCATTAAGAGCCTTCTATTTTATACTCTCTAACTTCAGCGATTTCTTCTTCTTTGAAACCACCACTGTGAATTCTCCTTCTTCCTCTTCTCCTACGGCCTCTGACTCTTTAGCCTTCTCTAAAGCTGATTGGTTTTTACTTTTAGGGGTCGTATTACCCTTATCTTCCACAGACTGATCCTTCTCCCCATTTTTCCCCTTTCCTGTAACAAGAACCGACTTATAAGAAGACGAAGGAGTGTTTACCGTTTTTGTTCTGATCTGAGACGTTGGCTTCTTCATGTCAATCTGGACCATTGTCTCCACGCTGACCTGTTTTAGCTTACTTTTCAGAGGGCAAATATCCTCCTCATGGAAATCATTTTTGCAATTCTTACATAGCGGAGGGGCTCTCGGGCATCTTTTAGAGGTATGCCCAGCTTCGCAACAAAGCTTGCAAATAGGTGGTAGGTGAGGACAGAACACTTCCACCTTACAAGTTTCTCCTGATTCAAATCTCGCATTCACTGTTTCTGGGACTGGCTTGTGGAGATCAATTTCTGTGAAAACCTTAGCAACCTCAAAATTTGTCATTGCCAATGTCTGAGGGTGCAAGTAAATTGGGTGACCAACCAGACTAGCAATGTGGCTGAGAGATGGAGGGTTGTAGAACTCGAAATGCACCTTGCGAAATTCAATCCAAACCGGAGATGTTTTGAGAGCTGGGATTTCTGGCTTAACTCACGGGCTCCATGTGGCGACAAACATCGTGCTTCCATCGATGTTCCATATGCCTTCCTTGAGAACACGTTCTCTGGTTGCATTATTTGGGATCTTGAACAGAAAGGAGTTCGCCGAGTCAAGCTTTGTTACAGAGATATCTATGTGCCATTTACTCCACATCAGGTTCACCACAGCTTGGATTTTACCGAAAGAGGGGGCTTTACGATAGAACTGGCCTATCACAAAATCCTTCCACAAAGCTTTACTGTCTTCTATCACCTTATTAGGGATCGTGACACAGAGTTCTCCATTTTCAAGTTTAAATGGAGTTCCACATTTCTTGAGAGTGTTAGATCCAGTTTTGAATCTTTGACACCAAGTGAGAGGCGGTGATGGAGGGGGATCTGACTCCTCCGGCAACACTGACTCAGTCGAAGAATTTTGAGACGCGGCAGCTACCCCAGGTACTTCCGACTTCAACCCCACCGAAGGATTCGGCGAGGAAGCGGACTGCACTGTTGGCTTTTGAACAGCTGTTGGCTTGGGTTTTTGTTTCTGAGAGGTTGGGGGAAGCTTTGGAGGGAGAATCAAGGGCCCCGATTTGCTTTTTTTCTGGCCATAAGGGTTGAGAACCGCCGACGGTGGCCACCGCCGACTAGGGTTTCGAAGAGAAAAGTCGGGGCAATTTTCGCCTGAGGAGAGAGAAAAAGCTGAAACTGAGATTTTATTTTAATGAAATTTCATGAAAACCCTAATTACGATAACAACAACAACAAAAACCCAAAAGAAGAAGAGAGATCTAGCTAGCTTCAACGAATGTACACAGTGGATAAAATCGAATCCATAATCCTNACAAAATATGGTGAAACTGGAAAAAACTAAACCTTTAACTTTAAACAATAAGAATATGATAAGTACTAAACACCAAATTCAAATAGGGGAATGCTAAACCCAAATAGAACATTAAACTCTCCGAGACACTATATACTAAAGGGAGGTTACTAAACCTTGAAGAGATTTCTAAACCTTTCCGGGATACTAAATCTTAAGAGAAAATACTAAACCATAAATTCTATTAGAATACTAAACAATAGGGGGATAGTAAATCCTAAAAGAAATAGTAAACTGTAAACCTAAACTCTAAGGAGATCCTAAAACCCTATGGGGTACACTGAATTTAAACTCTAAACTCTAAAACATAAATACTGAAACAAAATTGTCGAAAGTACAAGATTACAAGTAATTAACAAAACCGAAAGCATGTTAAGCTATAGTTATGTACTAATAAACCCAACCCATGGATCGTAAACAATGGAAAGCTATAACGAACATCTAAATATGGAAAACTAAATTCTAAATTGGAAAAGGTCTAAACTAGGAAAAGTGTACCCAAAACAATTTGGCAAAAATAGTAGGACACACATAACTAACATATGTAAAATGCTGAAACATAGCTATAGACTATTTAATCCTGCAGGAAACGTAAAGTTATATATGGATTATTAAACCCGTATCAGGAAATTGTAAACATCAAATCCTAAACCCTAAAAAAAGAAACATTAAACCTAAAAGTGTGAACCTAAAATTATGGTTGTACATAATAAACACTAGATTCAAAATTATATACGTATAGACGTCTATGAATACATATGAAATAATGAATTATGTCCACATAGTAATTGTGACGGTCATAAAATTATGGTGGATGTCCAGAAAATGATTATTTTGTCCACCATAATCATTGTTGTGGCTTCTAACAAAAAAGCTGATAGTTATTCTTTAAATAGTGAGATGTGTGGAGTTTCTCATTAGGCTTACTTTTTGATACGACATATAAATCGAATCAATCTCGCAAACATTAAACCTAAACACAGATCATACACTTAATCTGAGTTTATTGGAAGTTTCCAAGACGAGCTTTAGCTCACATAAGTAGCCGACAACCTATATCGCAAATTCAAATCCAACTTACAACTTTTGAATTCTAAATTTTCATTTGGGATACTTAACAGATCCTACATACTAAACTTTTGAACTTCTAAATATTAGAATAAGGAAACGTATCCAACCCACTAACGAGAGTTAATTTTAGCTGAGCTTCTTAGATATATATATGTTTGATCATTTGGTATGGTTCGCTCTCTTCGAACCCACTAACGAGAGCTGAAACGTATCGAACCCCTCCTCCTTTTTTTTTGTCCCCCATGATCTTTTTCATGTTGGACCTTAACCCATTGACCTATCTTCTTAGATTTTTTTTTTATCTTTGTATTAAATAATTTTCAAAAGATTTTGTTAATTTAAAGAATGTCTATAGAAACGAAAGTTAAAAAATTGTACTTATTATAAATCTATTAATAAATACCAAAGTTCTTTTTTTAAAAACGCTGAGTAATTTGATTTATTGGGAAAAAGATAACAACCGAGAGTCACACTCTTAAAACATAGCACATTTGTTCGGTAAAAACCCCCAAAGCAAAAAGAACCTAAAAAAATGTAAAAATTATGGGGCCTTCCACAGTTTTCTTTTGGCAACATCATAAATACCTATCCAGAACGATTTAGAATTCCAAAACAGTGATACCGAGTTTACATATATAATATCTAAAAGATAGAGATACACGCATTAAAACAAAATAAATATGGACTTTTTTATGTACAAAACCTTATAATTTTTATCATAGACCTTGTAACCTTTGCACCCTTGCCCTACTCACTAGGTATATAAGCAACTCGATATTGAGTCCAGCTATAAAAACCAAATATAACTAAATTATTCCTAGCCGATTTTAGCATTATAGAATTTATGAATGCCAAATGATTTTTAATAGGTAAATATACTAAAATACTTCTCTAAAAAGCTCTGGAAAACACTATATATATACAAAATTGAATTTACCTCACAAACATTTAATCTGAATTTCACCACGGACACTTATGCTGAGTCTAGCTCGCAAACATTAAATCCTACTATAAATTAGACTTCTAAGCCGAATCTATCTCGCAAATACTAAGTCTAACTCTACTCATGTTTAGACATATAAGCCAAGTCTTTCTCAGAAACATTAAATCGCAAACATTTCCAAGACGAGCTTTACCTCACATACGTAACCGACAACCTATATCGTAAGAACTTAGATCCAACTTACAACTTTCAAATTCTTAATCTTAATTCGGATACTTAACAACTCTTTCATACTATACCTTTAAATTTTTAAATTTTGATGATACCAAACCACATTAAATTTTCAATATTAGATTCAACGGTCACTAGATTTAGACTCATTCATCTTTTAATGAGAAAGAATAGTATTATTGGTCTTTATAAAGCACAACTATTACGTTGTAGTGAATACCCAAAATACTTTCTATGATGTATGGATATATATATTGGTTAATTTAGTTCAGTTAGTTAAATATAAGTTTGATCATTTGTATGGTTCACTCTCTTTACCCTCTAACGAGAAATGCATCAAGACGCCTTTTTGTATTTTCCCATGATCTTTTTTTTTTGTATGTTGGACCATAACCATTGACATTTCTTCTCAAATTTTTGTCTTCGTATTAATTAACTTTCAAAAGATTTTGATAAATGAAAGAAGTTTAAAGAATGTCTGTAAAATTGAAAATGAAACTTTTGGTACATAAATATATTGAAAAATACCAAAGTTCCTTTTTTAAATATCATATGAGTTTTCCAGGTATCGTTACGATGTAATAATTAATTATTAGAAGACATAAGAAAACTGAGACTCCCTCTCTTTCATAATATATGATGTTTTATCTAAATGCACAACAATTAAGAAATTTATTTTTTTTCGAAAAATATCATTTA
The DNA here is from genome assembly GCA_002933935.1 of Eutrema yunnanense. NCBI lineage: Eukaryota > Viridiplantae > Streptophyta > Magnoliopsida > Brassicales > Brassicaceae > Eutrema > Eutrema yunnanense. Next base: position 233,893 of record PKML01063595.1, on the reverse strand, counting down.
CTATATGAATTAAAAGCAATTCAACCAATTATGAGAAAGATTACACGATATAATTGGTCACACATTATTCGATATATTCAAAGTTGCATTAAATTGTGAGAACATCTTATATTTTGAAATTATGCTCCATAAAACTTATTTTCTAGATCCGACATTGATTAAGACAACTGATTATTTACAATTTGATATTTGGTTATAATGCTCTTTGTTATAGTTTCTGCTGTGTAGATGAGACATCAAAGACTCCCTTAGGATCACTGGACATTTCTCTAAGGGAAAAATCATTTGACATTTAACATTTTAGAAAAAAAAATAAAAACAATAGCCATTGATAACATAATTGAGTTTACAAATGCTGGCTGAAATATCGTAATTAATCATGGAACCAAGGAACCAAATTTTTTGACACATACTTTATAACATTTGATTATCCTACAATTAAGATTTTTTTAAAAAATCACATTCAAAAAAAAAATTAGGTTCAAAAATCCCATTCAAACTTTTAGATTTGTAATTATCCTATAAAATTGGGAAATCTTTTATTTTTTCAACGGGAAACTGTTTTTTTTCTTCATCATTTCCATGAAAATACCAAAAAGTACAACAAAAACTAAACCAAATTTATGTTATATCATAAAGTAAAATTTTCCATGAAAATGAAACGTATTTTTTCCATCTTTATTCACCTTTGTACATACTCGCATAAACATTGTTTGTAAAATAGTAACGCAAAAAAAAATATGTTTTGCTTTTTATACGGAAAATGATTTGCGGATAGCTGTAATTTTATACTAAAATAGTTAGTAGGTTGTAAGTAACCCAGAGATTATTTTTATAGAAAATACTAAAAAAAGAATAAAAATGTAGACTTGAAGTAGGGAAAAATCTACATTTTTTATTCTTCTTTTAAGATTTTCTAAAAAAGATTCTCTTAGTTACTCTACAAACTACAAACTATATTAGTTTTGTATTACAACTATATATAAGCAAATCATTTTCTGTATAAAAAGCAAATCATATTTTTTTTGCTTCGCTATTTCACAATTAAATGATTATGCGAGTATTTACCACATAGGTGAATAAAGATGAAAAAAAAAATCTCTCATTTTCATGGAGAAACTTACCCTATGATATATCTTAAATATTGGTTTAGTTTTTATTGCACTGTTTGTTATTTGCATAAAAATGATGAAAAAGTGTTTCTTGTTGACCAAAAAAAAAGAGTTGCCCAAGTTTTTACGATAACTATAAATATAAGTTTAAATGGATTTTTTAAAGAGTTTTCTTAATTGTAGGAAAACCAAATGTTTTAAAACTTGATTAGATATCCTATAATCATTTCATGACAAGATTATAAAGAAACTAAAATATTATCAGTTTTCTAGTCTACAAGCAAAGGAGATGGAAAAAAACAGCACACAAAAATTAACAATTTATTAGAGATCCGACAATAACCAAACTAGTAATAATCCGCACACAAGAGAAATGTATATTTGTTGACATTCGATTGCTTCTCTATGTAAATTCACTCTCTTAAAGCAGTAAGCAAAAAGAAGCAAATCTCCAAGAAAAAACAACCCGAGAGACTTCTCTCTACTATTAGATTTATCAACAAAAACCTTAGAAAAAGCAGAAAACTTCTGTTTAGAAACGAAGCCACAGAAGAAATGCGAAAACTGAATCTATGTGAGGAGGAAAACAGAAGAGTTCATTTGGGGGTAGATAAGAAGATGATGCGAGAATGAGCGGCTATAAAAAGAGAGAAAAATTAGGGTTTGAAATAAAAAATAAAAATAAAAAAAAAGACAGAAATAAGAAAAAAAGAAAAAAATCTGTACAAAAAAGAAACAAATCTGTAAAAAAAAGAAGAAAACAAATTAAGGTTGGAAACATTGTAACCAAAGATTTGTTACCTCAACTAAATTATATTTTACTTTATTCATTAAAATACAAAATCTTATCCTTTAAATAAATGTAGTCAAATTTTACATGTTAAATTACATATCGGCTGATACGGTCAGCCCCGGTAGAAACGCACCGAGGTGTTACGAAGAGGACTACTCCCAATGATTCACTGGTTCAACGGTTCAACGGACACTATGAGCTCCACAGCTTTGCTTGGTTGTCAACGGGCCATGAGATCCATGAGATCAATGGGCTTCATATGGGCCACCACATCGCCTGACCCGAGTTTGAATGCCTTTCGACTAATGCCAGGGGTAGTCCGGCCGCCTGCATTTCGGACTACCATGTAAACCAATTGGGCCAAGGCCCAACTGACAGACTTCCCAACAAAGAGTGTTTAATAGCATGGGAGGAAGATCGAATCCAGGTTTGGAAGTTTCACCCTTTGCTGGACCCGCCCTACCACTAACCCACCACCTTGCGGAAAATCCCTTCTTAATATTGTCAACAACAAACAGTTCATGATGTCTCCTTGAATCTTGAAGTGATATTATACTAGTGTCATGGCTTCTAACAAAGAAGCTGATAGTTATCTTCTTTTATAGTGAGATGTTAGGCTTACTTTTTGATACATTTTCTACTCTCACGTAAAAAGTTTTTTCAAAGTAGATGAATGACTACTGAAATTATATACAAAATCTTCCGTTGGTTTCGGATCCAAATGAGCCACCTTCTCTGTGTCGAGAATATTTGTAGGAGCTTGATAAACTGAACTTTTCCGGTAATATCTAAATCTCGAAACATCATTCCCTGCTTCTAAATTTTGTCTGAACATTTATGGCAATTTCTTTCTGACTTCCGAGAAATCTTATGAGAAATTTAATCATTCGATTTTTCTCAGAACACTCTTTTCCTTTTTTATTTGTTCTCTGAGATTTTCAGATTTTTGTTTCTCTTCTTTTTCTGTTTTAATTTTCTCCTCGGCTAACATTGACCTTTCTCTGAGTCTTGTTCATCGACTTATCTTCATCGAGACAATGAGTGATCTATCCTTCAAATCCCTAGGATCTGTAATGTTCTGGCTCCAAGATATTCCTAGCCATTGTATCACACCAATCGAATATCTGACGTTGATGAATTTTCTTAATTTGATATACACTCAACTTGAGAAATATATTTTCTGCTATTCATTGTCTTTTTCATGTTGGATTATGATTTGCTTGGAGAATTCCATAAACAACTGATGGCTTGGTGATGGTTTGATATGTATCTGGGTGATGGTGAAGCCTCACGAGAAAATCTCGACGAGCTTGAACCGATTTTCCCATAACATGAGTTCTTCTCAAACCCCAAATCGGATCGTTGTTGATGGCGGCGACTTCTCCATAAACGTATAGATCATTGGCATGTGAACTCTGATTCTCCACAGCTGAATCACTTTTTTAGAAAGAATATGAAATTCAACGTGTTTGTGTTTTTAGGGTTTTGGTATTTTTGTGGGTGTGGAGAAGAAAACCGATGAAATATACTTCTTCCACACAAGGACTGATTCATGATTTTTGCTGCATTAATTAGATTAACAATCTCTGTTTATAGATCCATTAGAAAAACTCGTGGGTAGGTGAGTGCTTCTGACCTCGGTCATTCCATTCTCCACCTTCGTAGTACTAGTACATACATGAGTTCATCAGCTTTCTTCGATATCATGTTAACTCATGTCGTCACCACTGAATTATCGCTTGCGTTTTCCATCGCCCGCTCACGTTGTTAAAACTGCCACTCCTTCTAGCACCAAACTAGCGCCCAAACACATACCACTACATAACAAGTGTTGAAACTGATATTAGTGATACACACAGAATTATGATAATAGCAAGACTCGTGATACGTACTAAATTATAATAAACAGAAAATTACATTATTGTTAATTTATGTTGAATCAATTAATTTCTAACTAAAAGTAACGAGATGGAAATGATAGTGAAAAACCAAATCATACATCTTCTATATCTTAATTGACAATAATTTGTTTTTTTATAACATTTTGTAAGAATATAGATCTCCATCTTTTAATTGTGCGATATGTTTTAAAATCAAAAACTAAAAAAAAATAGTTTAAATCTTTCAAAATTATAAGAAGTGTTTTGAAAGATTTACACTCTAACACACTTTTGTATAACGAGATGGAAATGATAGCGAAAAACCAAATCATATATCTTCTATATGTTAATGACTAAATTGCACCAGATAACACTTAAACTAACTTCTCTTATGATTTTATCACTTCTGTTCTTTTTTGTCGTTTTGTGTCGAAATGACCGTTTTACCCCACTCATTACCGCTCAGTGTACGATACACGGTCGTACACACCATGTTTTTCATAGATGAAATGGTCATAAATAATGAAATAAGTGCTACTTTCTCAAATAAGTTCAAAAAGTGCTAAAAAAATTTAGAAACAATTGATTTCACATGAAAAACCAACTATGTTAATTGACAATTTTTTTTTTTTTTAACATTTTGTAAAATTTTAGATCCCCATCATTTAATTATGCAATATGTCAAAAAAAAGCATAAAAAAAAAGTTAAATCTATAGAATTTTGCATAGAAATCTATCTATATACTTATTTGTGTAGTGATTTGTTTAGGTGTCGCGCTCACAACGAGTTTCAGCTGCGGAATGACGTTTATACCTTTTTTGAAAATTGATGGCTTATGTGTTGTATTCTTATTCGTCTACATTTGATGATGTGTACGATCCACTTAAATTGTACCAATTTTCGATTTTATGGTTATTATTATACAAAACCGCCAAGGTTAAGGACGGTTTATAGTATATTAAACCGTAAACGTTAGAGTTTTTAGCCAATTTTTTGCAAAACAAGAAAAAAGGAAAAGCGGCTAGTTTAACGTTTTTAAAAAAAATCTAAAACCCTATATGTTTTGCTATATATATAGATCACTTTTATTAACCGAAACTCCAAACCTTCAAGGTATCTCCTCTTCTCTCTTAGGTTTTTTATAACCCCTAAAACAAAATATATCATCGGATAATAAGGAATCAACACGCGAACGTAAAGTTTTTAAAATATATCAAAAATACATACAACAAATTACCAAAACATTAATATGTAATAAAAAGGTAATTAATACATAAAAGAAATTAGGAAGAAAGATTACTCTATTTAAGATAAATATATATTTATGAAAAAAAAATTGAATATAGATAAAAACAATTATTTGAAATAATAAGTTAATCAAGCATATTAGCCCGCGCCAGGCGCGGGCCCGATCACTAGTCCTTTTTTATTCTTGATTTATTTTTGGGTGATTTGCATCAATATTACATTTTAGAAACCAAATTAGGTAACTACCACCCATAAATAGTCAATTAGGAAACTAGCAATAGTCAATTGTCCAGTGAATGGAGAAATGTCGAAAATACCCCTGCACATGGATCTGCAAATGCTGCAACATTTATCTCTCTTCTGTCAATAAAAACAAAATAGAAGATTGCTTTTTTCTCTCTCTTGATAAATTTATGACAAACTATAAACACAGAACATATGACTAATTTAGGACAAACAGATGACTATTTTTTTTTCTCTCTTGACAAACCAGATGACTAATTTAGTGACTAGTGACGAAGATAGTTGTCAGTAGGTGACTACTGACGAAAATAGTTGTCAGTAGGTGACTACTGACGAAAATAGTTGTCAGTAGGTGACTACTGACGAAAATAGTTGTCAGTAGGTGACTACTAACGAAGATAGTTGTCAGTAGGTGACTACTAATAAATATATTTGTCTAAATTTAGATGACTATTTCATCACCAAATCACTAACACTTGGAACAAAGAACTCGAGTATGTGATTACAAATAAAAATAATCGACAAAAATAGATGAATTATGTAAAACAGACGATAAACACGGAAAGGAAAATTTTTAAACATTAAAGCACCATAGTTTATATGGGTACTCGAGTAGGTGACTACTGACAAATATAGTTGTCTAAATGTAGATGGCTATTTCATGACCAGATCACTAACATTAAATTCTAGAACAAAGAACTCGAGTATGTGACTACATATAAAATAGTCTACAAAACAATAGATGAATAATGTACGACAAATGTTAAATACAGAAAGAGAGAATTTTGAAGCATTAAAACACCATAGTTATGTAGGTATTCGAGTAGGTGACTACTCACAACATAGTCGTCTAAATACAGAAGACTATTTCATCACCAAATCACTAACAATAAGTTTTGGAACAAACAACTCGAGTATGTGACTATTGATAAAGATGATCGCCAAAAAATAGATGAATTATGTACGGCAACCGATAAACACATAAGGAAACATTTTGAAGCATTAAATCACCATAGTAATGTAGGTACTCGAGTAGGTGACTACTCATGAAATAGTCGTCTAAATATAGACAAATATTTCATCACCAAATCACTAACATTAAGTTTTGCCACAAATAACTCGAGTATGCGGCTATAGACAAATATAGTCGACAAAAAATAGATGAATTATGTACGACAAACGATAAACAAATAAAGGGAAATCTAAGCTTTGAAGCACCATGATTTATGTTAGGTGATTGAGTAGGTGATTACTGACAAAAATAATCATTCAAACGTAAATGATTATTTTATCAGAAATTAGATGAATTATGTACGACAAACGATAAATACAGGAAGTGAAATTTTGAAGCATTAAAGAACCATAATTTATGTAGGTACTAGAGTAGGTGACTACTGACGATTGATGATTACTCATGAGTGCAGTGCAATCTTGAACAACAGGATCCCAAAGAAGCTACCAGATCCATGGAGTTTTGTGTTGGATTGTACGATATTCACAGATAGATTTGAGCGTTCTCTTTGTGACCTTGGCTCAAGTGTCAATCTCATGCCATACTCAGTTGCTAAGAGAATGGGGATGACAGACTTCACTTCAACAAGGATCTCACTGATACTTGCGGATCGCTATTTCCAGAGGGGTTGCTCGAAGACGTTCCTATTAAGATTGTGAATTGCTTGATCCCAACTGATTTCATTGTCCTGGAATATGATGCAGAGCCCAGAGATCCTCTTATCCTGGGAAGGCCATTCCTAGAAACAGCTGGTGCTTTGATTGATTGCAGGAATGAGAAGATCGCTCTCAACATCGGTGATTTGGTCATGACTTTTAACATGGACAAGATGATGAAGAGACCAACCATCGATGGGCAGACTTTATTTGTTGATACCTTCAGTGACATTGCTGAAGAGTACTTCCTAGAGATGCACCCTGAAGATCCATTGGAGAGAGCATTGGTCTGTTCAGCTGAGTCAGAGGTTTATTCGGGTGATGATATTGCTGGATACTCGAAGATGCTCGATACAGCACCACCAGTATCGATCGATACTCCCCTAGTATCGGTCGATACCTTGCGACCAGAAAAGGAGTTGGCCGAATGTTCTAAGCAAGCTGTTGGGCTGGAGATCGGAGCGAGGAAAATGCTCCTAAGGTGGAACTCAAGCCACTTCCAGCAAATATGAGATATGGTTTTCTTGGTCCTAATTCCACATACCCAGTAATTATTAATGCTTCTTTGAACAACGCAAAGATTGCCTTACTACTGAGCAAGCTGCGCAAGTATCGCAAAGCTCTTGGCTATTCTCTTAATGACATTTCAGGCATATCACTGGACATGTGCATGCATATGATTCATCTTGAGGACGAGTCAAAGGCTTCAATTGAGCATCAGAGGAGGCTGAATCCAAACTTGAAAGAAGTGGTTAAGAATGAGGTAATGAAACTCTTGGATGCAGGGGTTATCTATGCCATCTCAGATAGTTCTTGGGTCAGTCCAGTGCACGTTGTTCCTAAGAAAGGAGGGATAAATGTGGTGAAGAATGAGAAGGATGAGATGATTCCTACTAGGACTATCAATGGGCATCGAATGTGCATTGACTACATGAAGTTGAATGCAGCCACAAGGAAAGATCACTTCCCATTGCCATTCATTGACCAGATGTTGGAGAGGTTGGCTAGCCATCCCTACTACTGTTTTCTCGATGGGTATTCAGGTTTCTTTCAGATTCCGATACATCCAGATGACCTAGGGAAAATGACTTTTACATGTCCATATGGCACATTCACATACAGGAGAATGCCATTTGGATTGTGTAACGCTCCGGCCACTTTTCAGAGATGTGTTATGTCTATCTTCATGGACATGATTGAGGATTTTATGGAGGTGTTCATGAATGATTTTTCAGTGTATGGATCATCGTTCAAAGACTGTTTGGCTAACTTGTGCAAGGTGCTACAGAGGTGTGAAGAGAAACACTTGGTCCTTAATTGGGAAAAGTGTCACTTTATGGTTCAGGATGGCATCGTGCTTGGGCACAAGGTTTCTGAAGCTGAGATCGAAGTTGACAAAGCCAAGATTCAAGTCATGACAAGCCTCCAACCACCAAATTTTGTGAAGGATATTCGAAACTTCCTTGGTCATGCTGGATTTTACAGGAGGTTTATCAAGGATTTCTCCAAGCTAGCACGCCCACTCACTGCTTTATTATGCAAGGAGATCAAATTCGACTTCACACCTGAATGTCTTGCAGCCTTTGATAAGATTAAAAAGTCTTTGGTAAGGGCTCCTATTGTGCAACCTTCTGATTGGACTTTGCCTTTTGAGATCATGTGCGACGCTAGTGATTTTGCTGTTGGATCAGTTCTGGGTCAGAGGAAGGATAAGAAGCTGCACGTCATTCACTATGCCAGCATGACATTGGATGATGCTCAGAAGAATTACAGCAACACAGAGAAGGAACTACTTGCAGTTGTTTTCTCCTTTGAGAAATTTCGGTTCTATATGATTGGGAGCAAAGTGATTGTTCATATTGATAATGCTGCTCTCAAATATCTGATGCAAAATAAGGATCTCAAGCCTCGCCTTTGTCGTTGGGTCCTTTTGCTCCAAGGTTTTGATATCGAAGTTAAGGACAAGAAAGGAATAGAGAACGGGGTCGCTGATCATCTTTCGAGGATTCGGATCGATGCTGACGTGCCTATTGATGATCAACTACCTGAAGAGTCCATTTACTTCATTGAAACTGAGTTTCAAATGGGTTTGGCCGAAACTCTGTAATTCCCACGAGTTGCAGGTTTTGGTATCGATCGACACTCCCCCGGTGTCGGTCGATACCCTGCGATTTCCAGACATGTTTTGACTGTTGAACACCTTGGTGCCTCGAAAAAGTATCTAGTCGCTGCAGCTGATTCTGATCAACCATGGTACGCTGATATTGCCAACTACCTCGATGCAGATGCAGAGCCAAAGCACCTCAAGAAATATGACAGGAAAAAGTTTATGCGTGACATAAGGCGATTCTTTTGGGATGACCCTTACCTGTACTAGCACTGTTCTGATGGTATCTACAGGAGATGCATTGATGAATCAGAGGTACCTAATGTTCTGTTTCATTGTCATGGATCTGAGTATGCTGGACACTTTGCTACTTCTAAGACAATGTCCAAGGTTCTTCAAACAGGCTTCTGGTGGCCTACGATGTTTAAAGATGCTCATGTTTTCATCTCGCAATGATATGTTTGTCAGAGGAGAGGAAATGTCAGTAAGAGACACGAGATGCCACAAAAAATTCATCCTTGAGGTTGAGATTTTCGATTGCTGGGGCATTAATTTTATGGGTCCCTTTCCCTCGTCATACAAGAACATATACATCCTCGTCGCTGTCGACTATGTGTCCAAATGGGTGGAAGTGATTGCTAGTCCTACCAACGACTCTTCGGTGGTTCTTAAGTTGTTTAAGACTATCATATTCCCACGATTTGGAGTACCGTGTATTGTTATAAGTGATGGTGTCAGCCACTTTATTAACAAATTTTTCGAAAGGTTGCTGAAGAAGCATGTGTGAATCATCGTGTAGCTACTCCTTATCACCCTCAGACTAGTGGGCAAGTTGAGGTTTTCAACAGGCAGATCAAAGAGATTCTGGAAAACACAGTGGGAACTTCTAAGAAAGATTGGTCTACGAAGCTGGATGGCGCGCTATGAGCTTACAGGACTGCTTTCAAGACACCGATGGGTACTACACCGTTCCACTTGCTGTATGGGAAAGCATGTCACCTTCCAGTGGAAATCGAGCATAAGGCAGCCTGGGCTACAAAGCTGATGAATTTCGACATCAAGTATGCTGCTGAGAGGCGATTGATTCAGCTGAATGAGCTGGATGAGATTAGGCATCATGCCTATGAAAACTCAAAGTTGTACAAGGAGAGGACCAAGTCATATCACGACAAAAAGATCCTCTCCAGAAAATTTTGAACCTAATGACCAGGTACTTCTGTATAACTCTCGTTTGCATTTGTTTCCTGGTAAATTGCGTTCTCGTTGGTCAGGTCCTTTCACATTTAAGGAAGTTAGACCACATGGCGCGCTTGTCCTGACGAATCCTTCAGGCGAAGAGTTTACTGTCAATGGACAAAGGGTGAAACACTATTGGAGGAGCGCCGAGATTCCAGAAGGACACATAATGCCTCTGGATGATGCACCCGCTGCCTGAACGGCGGTACAGTCAAGCTAATGACGTTAAACGAGCGCTTGGTGGGAGGCAACCCACTGGTAAGTCTGTACATATGAGTCTTTTATTTTTCCAGTTTTTGTTTTGTGTTTTGTTGTGTCACGTGAGTCAGATTTGGAGGCTCGGTATCGATCGACACCACTTGGTATCGGTCGATACCGGTTTTAAACACACATATTCTGGACCGACTCCCGTGTATCGATCGATACCACCTATGGTATCGGTCGATACTACCACCCAAACATTGGTGACGATCCTGCGCAGTTGCGCTTCACGCCTAATCCGGTGGACATGCATGCTGAATCTGTTACTCGTCGACGAGGAGGCGCCTCATCTGGAGGCTGTGTTCCTGCTGTTGCTGAAGGTCGACCACGACGTTCGCGACGTGCGCATACACCCGCTGTTGCTCCTGCACTTTCTCTTCCTCCACTGCCTGACATGGAAATATATCCTTTTCAGCGATACGTCGTCGAGAGTCTACAGACGATCTGGAGTGCCATTTCACGATGTAGCTGTATGGTTCCACCTCGACCTTGATCACCGCGCACACCGACGGAGGATGGCCCATCTCACACCGCTGGAGACGATGATTCTGATGAGGATTAGTCATCTCTTCTATCTGGTTCACTTTTCTTTTTCTTTTTTTTTTGAACTTTGCTAACCATACCACTTTCGGATCCTTGGTCACAAATTGAGAGCAATATTTTGTCACTTGTCGATTGAGAAGAATTCACTGTATCGACTTACGCCTGGTATCGATTGATACCAGGCCGCGTGTCGGTCGATACACCTGTCCCAGATCAGTAACTTCTTCTTCTTCACAATTCCACTCTGTTCTTTTTGTTTCTTTCACCAACCCTAGGCTAGATAACACTGGGGACAGTGTTGTTCAAGTCTGGGGGATATAGTTGCTGACACTGTTTTTGTTTTTCTTAGAGTCAGTTCGTTGTTTTATTGAGTCAAAACTTTGTTGGAGATTGTGATCTTTTTCTTGACCTATTGTTCTGACCTTGCTTTTAAGTGACCATTGTTACAGAATCAGTTCTAGATCGACTAATGAAAAATCCAAAGACTGACCAGTTGACTAGAAAATACTCATGTCTCCAGTAGAGTTCCTCTAAAGCCTGAGCCAAATTTTTGCACTTCATCAATACAGTTGATGTTCACAGAACTTGAATCCTCATTCATATCTGACAAATGAACCCATTTGTAGAAAGTAACAGTAATTTCCTCTCCCATGTAATAAGTTAATAAATAAAAGCATAGAAATATGAAATGATTTTCTTCTGAGTAGAGGGATAGGAAAATATCCAGCGATCCCATTATTCTATTGGTGAAGGAATGATCACACAAAGGTTGGAAGCGAGGTTAGGAAAATTTCCCTTGATACCACTATTCGCCTCACCTTTGATACATAGAGAGGGAAGAACCGGGGATTCGGTGACAAACACCATCAATACTCGCGTTTCATACCTTAATGTGTATATGCAGATCTTAAAAAAAATAATAATAAATAAAGAACATGATGAGAAACAAGTCTGGGAGAGAGAAATCAATACCAAAAAGTGTGAAATTTGAGTGGTTCTTTTGTCATGATATTGTATGGGAAAGAATTTAGAAGGTTCTTGAACATTAGCTGCAGAGATGAAGCTGGCGATGAAGGCTTTATTTGAATGATGCTGTGAAATAATGTGTGTAGTCTGGGAAGCTGCGAATGTCTAAGGATAAGTACATGGTGGTTAGATTTGGAATTGGTTAGGTGATATGTGGAGTACAAAGAAGAAGGGTCATTGCAATGTTTCAAGAACAAGTGAGTCTCCGTGTTTTCAAACCTCTTTCTCTGGTTTAGTTTTATGTTTTGCTTGAGGGCAAGCAAATGCTAAGTCTGGGGGAGTTGATATATCATAGTTTTTACCCATTTTAGGCCATGATATAAGTCCTTTTTATAGAGCCTTTCTAGTATTTTGGAGTCTTTTAGAGACTTTTCAGGTTTTAGGTACGTTTGGAGCATTATTGGAGATATTGAAACATTTTGGAGCTTTTTGGAGCCAAGAAGAGATCATGTAGCTGAGACACCGATTTGATGCATGAGTATCGATCGATACACTTATGGTATCGATCGATACACTTATGGTATCGATCGATACCCGTCGAAGAAACAGAAAGATAGCGACTTTCTGAAGATTTAAGAAACTGCAAATTGCCCCACAAGACTTTATTATTTACAAGAAGCCCCAAAACGTGTTCTAGATTATTTATTAGGTTTTTCAGCCACTTGGGCAAGAACGCTTGATACACGCTTTATTCTACTTTGGTCTTGTGAGAGAGCTTTTGAGGGAGAAAAATATGAAACTCTGTTCGTCCGAGAGAAGATTTCGAACCCTTGTTTTACTCTCTTCTTTATTATTTATTCAAGGATTTATTCAGTCATGTTTATTGTTTCAATCTCCATGTCTGAGTAGATCTCATGTTAGGTTTAGGGTTCTCGTAAGGGATTTCTTTGAATGATAGTTTGATTAGTTTATTAGGGTTCATAATATGAATTAGTTCTTCGCCTTAGGTTGTTCTCAAAGCTAATTCTAGATTGATCACCTAGAACTTAGATCTTAGGTTAATCGATTAGGCATGACAGTGCAATTGAGAAACCAGATAGAGCTTAGGGTGAGCAAAATAACTATTCGTAAAGAGATTTGGTTTAGTTGTTTTGTGAACAAATCAAACTTGAACTAAAAGCTGGTTTAGACTTTAGGATTCGCAAAGAGATTTGGAATTCTAGGATTTAGACTTAGATAATTCTCGCTACGACAGTTGGTTAATTATACTCTAATGATTTGAGTTCAAGAACCGTGCGTAACCCGAACCCTGATTTGTTAGTTTATCTGCATTCATTGATTTCCTGAGAAATACCCTGAACCTATCTTTCTCCCATCGAGCTCACAACTTGTTTAATTTGCGTATTTGCTTTAAATTCCATTGATCACTTAGCTTAATTCTCGTCTATATAATCTATTGTGTGATTTCTTGAGTCTCTGTGGATTCGATCCCTAAGTATTACAATCGACAAAACTTTAGTACTTTTAGGGTATTAATTTGAGCTTATCACCTATCATGGGACTCAAAACTGAGGCATTGCCGAAGAAACTTTAGCATCGAGTATGGGGTTTAACTTGATTTTTTTTGTACAATTTGTGTAAAGTTTGGGGGAGTTTATATTCCCACATTTTACATGTTCTAGCATGCATTTCACTTAGAGTTTGTGTCATTTGCATGCATAATCATGGTTTTATTTGGCACTTATGTGTTTGTTAGAGTCTAAGGCCTTGCACTTAGGTCCTAGTGAGTCTTGCATGTTTTGGAGTGGTTTCTAGGAAGCATGGAGAGGAAGCATGAAGGAGAAGAAGGATTCTCAGAAGATCTGCACCGATCCCTCATGGGTCGGTGCAGTTGATCGGTGCCAAATATCCAAGAGAAGTGCCTCAAAAAGGAGAATGCACCGATCCCTCATGGATCGGTGCATTGGATCAGTATCGCATCAGAAGGATCCCTCAGCCGAAGACAGAAATCCCGGATGAGTGCACCGATCCCTCCTAGATCGGTGCAGTTGATCGATGCAAGCATTCCGGGGAAAACACAAGGAGAGAAGAAGATCTGCACCGATCCCTCCTGGGTCGGTGCAGTCGATCGGTATTGCATCAGAAGGAGGACCGAAGCAGCAGAAGGATTAGCACCGATCGATCCTGGAGCGGTGCCACAGATCGGTGCTAATCCAACGTCCGATCAAGTGTGCCGATCCAGCCAGAACCCGCATCCCCAACACCGAGCAGCTCATATCCGGACACAAACCTGCGAAATACTATTTTGCACTGTCTGTTTGCACCGATCCAGGGTCGATCGGTGCAAACCCCCCAGAACCAATTTTTACCCAATTAAACCGGGTCGGTACCCGGTTTGTCTCGGGTCGACACGGTTCGTCACTGTTCACTACTTATACCCATAAACCTAATTTTCATGGGGTTATCATATTTTTCTAAGGCAAAGAAACCCCTTTTGGTGATTTGCTAAGTTTGTAAGAGATCTTGTTTTATTTATGCAATCTAAGTTTATTTAATTAAGTTTTCATCTTTCTTCCCTTAATCTTTGATCTCCTTAATCACATAATCATGGGATCATCTATTTCTCTTATGGGATTTAAGGATCTTATGATGATTAGTGAGTAGTTTGATTTAAAGCTCATGGGTGAGGTAGATTAGGTATTTTCTTGATTGGTTAAGGATGTTTAGGATCTAGATCATCTTCTACCTCTCTTATCTAAGACTCTTAATGCTAGATTAAGTTTGGAAAAGCTAGTTTATACCTTAGGACATTTCATGCACATAAGGTGTTTGATGAAATGCCCATACAAGTTAGATAAAAGATTTTACTTATTTAGCATGAGGAATTAGATGCCTAAAGAGTATTATGGCCATTGGAATTGGATATTCATGCTTGTTAATTAGTTCTTCACAAATGGAAGTTTGTTCTTGATTTGCTAATTAACAAAGTGATTAAGACCATGGAAGTGGATTAATCTTGTTTTGACATTCTAAACCTATGGAGAAATGTTTGTTGTGTTATTTAGCATCCTTGATCAATCATTGAATTCACCAAAGTCAATAACCTCACTCTAGAGCTTGCTTTAATTAATTGTTGAATCTTGATTAGTACTTGTTTACTTAATTGCCTTGCTTGAATTAAATTAGGATTGCTAGAATTGAAACCAAACCAATCTTGTTGCTTAACTTAAATAGCTCTACCCATTGGATTTGATACCTCTTATACTACTTAGTATCTAGAGTATTTGATATCTAGAAAGACTGAAAAGTCCATTATCACTGGTTTTTCGAGAAGAGTGAGAAATTTGATTTTTTCGTCTGTATAAAAAATGGAGTAACTCGTGTTTTTAAAACGAAGGAAGAGAGAGGTGACTCCATGGAATCCGAGAAGATCTCGCAAGATCATAGATTGAGTCAACGCATAGATCATGGGAACGATGGGCGGAAGACTCGGTGTTCGTTTTGTTGCGTGGAGATAAGGAATAAAATCTGAATATCCTTTTGACTTAATAAATCAAAAACGCAGTGACTTGTTTAGTCAACAAAAAAGACGTTGACAAAACGTTCATACAAATTTGGCCCAAAAAGAACTCTTTAATGGGTCGTTGGCCCACTACCAAGAGCCCAAGAGCCACGCCCGACTCGTCTCGGTGGCGGCACGCGCTTGGAACCTTCTTCCGTCTCTATCATACATACTTTGAACAAGGATATAACTTGTCTCTTATATATACTACTCCAAAGTTTTCCAAACTTCCAATGTGGGACAAATAAAAAGTCCCTCATTTAACTTACACTTGACCAATCACTTAGACTTGGCCCATTTCTCTTCACACTCAAATTTTAATAAATCCCATTGGGCTTTATCAAAAAATTTGGTCCAACAATCCCCCACATGAATCAAAATGTCTCTAAACATACGAAGATTCAACTGACTCGATAAACTAGACTTGACTAGACTAGACATACTTTCAAGAGTATGCGAAAATGTAACTGTATCTGAGAGGTAGTATTTTTCAGCTTTGAACCAATCATTTTTAATATATGTCAGGTTTACTTGGCCTGGAGGTGAACATGATGTCTTGAACCACCCAGACTTTGATGTAAACCGAGAAAACAGGTATCGCGCAGCGACATTTTCTCGAAGAACTTGAGTTCTCTATTGTGTTCATTTTGGCCTTGAACTTTTCTATTTTTTATGAGTGAACTTGGAGAATATATATAGTCTTACATTCATCCTCCTAGAAAGTGCCCTATTTCACACTCATTAGGTGATCTGCCATTAGCTTTGTTTTTAGAAGTAACCTGTAATACTCCATGAATATCTCAAAGCTATGGAATCATTAAAAGCCAATGCTTAACCTTAACACTTACATGTAGCACTGTTTTGTCATCCTAGGAACTGGGTAGAGACATAGTCTCACAGTGCTCACTACTGAATCATCTTGATTTCGTTTTCCCTTTGAACCTAGATCTTGGGATCTCAAGTCACATAGGTGGGGTTTCCATTAAGCGTCATCTTTATTTATAGGCTTTAAACCCATTCCTCTTGATGATTTAACAACTTGATCTCGCGCCATACTTTTCATGAAAGGATCTGCTAAGTTTTCAGCCGACTTGATGTAATCTATCGTGAGTACACCTGTCGAGATCAATTGTCTAATGGTCTAGTGTCGTCTTCTAATATGACGAGATTTACCATTATATAAATTATTCAGTGCCCGAGATATAGCCGATTGACTATCACAGTATACACGTAATACTGACACTGGTTTTTCCCACATCAGGATATCTTCCAGAAGTTCTGAAGCTAATCTGCTTCTTCTGCAGCTTTATCTAAAGCTATGAACTCTAACTCCATGGTTGATCTAGCTAGGAGAGTTTGTTTGGAAGATTTCTAGGATACTGTTGCACCACCAAGCGTAAAGACATATCCACTTGTTGATTTCGAGTTATTAGAATCTGAAATCCAGTTGGCATCACCATAGCCTTATAAGACTGCTGGTTCTTTACCATAGTGCATCACATAACCTTTGGTGTATCAAAGATAGTTCAATACTCTATTTGTGGCCTTCCAATGATTGTGTCGTGGATTACTCGTATAGCGACTTAGTACGTTTATTGAGTGCGCTAATTCGGGTCTAGTACAATTTGTCAAGTACATCAGACTCCCGATTACTCTTGCATATTTCTCTTGTGACACTGGTTCACCTAAATTTTTCGTCAAGTGAAGATAAGGGTCAACGTGAGTTCTTGCAGTTCCATTTGAGTAGTTCTTAAACCGCTCAAGAATCTTTTCAGCATAATAATCTTGGGTGAGGATTAGTTCATCAGTATGTCTGATGATTTTAATTCCTAGAATTACATATGCTAATCTCATGTCTTTCATATCGAACTTGCTACTTAACAAGTTTTTTCGTTTGGCTGATCATGTCTTTATTGCTGCCAATAATGAGCATGTCATCAACGTACAAATAGAGCAAAAAGTATCTGTGCGGAGTACTATTGATATAGATGCACTTATCACATTCATTTATGTTGTTACCATTTGACATCATTACGTTGTCAAATTTTTCATGCCATTGTTTCGGAGCTTGTTTAAGTCCGTACAATGATTTCACAAGTCTACATACCTTGTGTTCTTATCCTGGGACAACAAACCCTTCAGGTTGTTTCATATAAATTTCCTCTTCCAAATCACCATTTAGAAAAGTAGTTTTCACATCCATTTGATGGATTTCTAAATCTCTTAATGTTGCGATTCCTATCAGCATTCTGATTGAAGTTATTCTCGTTACTGGAGAATAGGTGTCAAAGAAATCCAAGCCTTCTTTTTGTCGGAAACCTTGAACCACAAGCCTAGCCTTGTACTTATCGATTGAGCCATCGGTTTTCAATTTTTTTTTTTGAAAATCCATTTACACCCTAGGGCTTTAAATCCTTGAGGTAAATCAGTTATCTCGTAAGTATGGTTTTGCCTGATTGAGTCCATCTCACTATCAACGGCTTTCTTCCAAAGAGGACCGTCTGGAGTAGACGTTGCTTCTTTAAATGTTCTAGGCTCATTTTCAGCGAGAAAAACTACGAAGAACTCAGACCCATATGTCTTTTCCTTATGAGACCTTTTACTCCGTCTAGGTTCTTCTTCTTCGTCATTAATAGTCGTGTTGGAACTGCTTGCTTCGTTTCCAAAAGTGCAAGCATCTCGTTGATCACGAGTCCGTTTATTATTTTCTATATCCTTGTATGGAAACACGTTTTCAAATAATGAAGCATTTCTTGACTCCAATATGGTGTTCACATGAATATCTTGTACATCTGACTTATGTACCATAAATCGATAGGCACTACTATTATGAGCATATCCGATGAAAATGCAATCTACCGTCTTCGGTCCGATTGTGAACTTTTCGGGGTGGAACTGTAACTTTTGCCAGGTACCCCCACACTTTCAGGTATTTATACGAAGGTATATTACCTTTCCAAATTTCATATGAAGTTTTTCCAGTTACTTTATTCAGTATTTTGTTCAGGATATAATTTGGGGTAAGTAGCGCTCCCCCCCCCACATGCTCTAGGGTAACTCAGATTCCTGTAACATTGCATTCATCATTTACTTAAGAGTTCGGTTCTTTCGTTCCGCAACTCCGTTGGATTCTGGTGAATAAGGAGCGGTAGTTTGATGAATAATTTCATTTTGCCTACATAATGCATTAAAAGGTTCATCATATTCCCCTCCTCTATCACTTCAAACTATTTTAATAGTTCTACCAAGTTGGTTTTCTACTTCCAACCTGTATTTTTTTAACTTCTCCAAAGTTTCGTCTTTACTGCGTAGTAAATATACATAGCAGTATCTTGTGCAATCATCTATGAAGATTACGAAATACTTTTTCCCACCTCTAGATTGCACATATTTTAAGTCGCACAAATCAGTGTGTAGGCCTAAAGGTTCGGTGGTTCGTTCGACACGAGGTGATGGAGTTTTCGTGAGTTTTTCTTGTACGCATGTCTCACATTTATTTTTACTTGTTCTGCATTTTGGGATTAGATTCGAATTCATTAGTCTATGGATAGATATATAACTCACATGCCCTAATCGTTCATGCCAAATATCGAAAGACTCAAATCAAGTAAGAAGATGCATTCTTATTCATTGAACTCGAAGAGGTTACATCATTTTTGACAACTATCATTACACACATTTTGATCATATCGTCCTTAACAAAACCCTTCCCAATAAAAAACCTCATTTTTCCTTAAGATCAGCTAGTCAGACTTCATGTTGACTTTGAATCCATACCTAACGTTGGTTAGCGTGACTTCCTTTCCTGAAGTCATCTTCAACACAACATTGATGATGCCTTCAATCTTATATTAAGACACATTTCCCATAAGTAGGTGCGTATCAGTCTTGTTCTTTTTGTAGGTGGAGAACTGGCTTCTGTCAATGCAGATATGAGTGGTTGCACCAGTGTCATACCACCACGTCTTAGGATTCTCCTCATCCATGTTGACTTTTTTTACCACCGCACACATATCAGCTTCAGTTAGGTTGGCCTCATTTTTCTTTGGATCCTTTTTGTTACGACACTCAAAGGGCTTATGGCCCGTCTTGCCACAGTTGTGACAGGCTCTAGCGAACTTCTGCGAGCTCTCACCACCAAATTTCTTCTTTTTGAACTTCTGCGAGTTCTTTGGTGGCATTTTTCCTTTCCATTTGTCTTGGCGCCCTTTGTTTTGCCATTTTTCATGCTTATGGTTTTGGTGTTCCACCATATTCGCGTTGGGTTCGCAAATTTTCACACCAAATCCAATGTTTCTCCGGTTTGTAGTTTCCATACGGAGCTTCATGGTTAAGTCTTTGAGACTCATCTGTTTCCTCTTCAGCTTGAGGTAATTTTTTAAGTCCATCCAGCTTGGTGGCAGCTTCTCAATGACATATACGACCTGAAAGGTCTCGCATTGTCTCATACCCTCAGCGTGTATCTCGTGAAGAATTATTTGCAACTCTCCGACTTGCTCCATTAATGGTTGCGAGTCCACCATTTTGTAGTCTTAAAATTTCGCCACATCGTATTTCTGAGATCCAGCATCTTTTGTGCGGTACTTCTTGTCTAAAGAATCCCACAGCTCTTTAGACGTTTCGACATTGCTGTACACGTTGAACAGTGCATCAACAAGGCGATTCTGGATATATCCTTTGCACATAAAATCTATGTGTTCCCAAGCTAGCAAGCGCGCAAGGATCAGTATTATCCGCTGGGAGAATGGGTTTCTCTTCACGGGTATACTTCTCCAGCTTGAGCATGGCCAGATAGAAGAACATCTTCTTCTGCCACATCTTGAAGGCGGTCCCATCGAACTTGTCGGGTAGGACGCCTGCTGGATTTGCCGTTGGCATTTGCACCGTCGGAATCTGTTTAGTGACCGCGGTTTGAACAGTAACAGCAATCGGAGCAGGTATGGCGACAGTCACCGTTCCCAAACTGGATATGTTTAGTACTGGTCGCGACAGTGTTAGCGATCGTCACTCCAGTAACTCCAATAGTGGTAGTCTCGACGACCGTAGTCACGTTGGAGACGTTGTTGTTTTCGTTATCCATTCTGAAAAAACAGACAGAGATACGAATCAAATCAGAAATCGTTTTCGATTTATGAGAAAATCAAAAAAGAAGTAGGTATCGATATAGTGTAGAATCGCAATTCAACAGAGACTACCAAACCGTTTTCGAACCACAAAGTGCGTTCGATGTTTAAATCGTTCGCAAACGGAAAACTGATTCAACAATTGCGATCGCAATCGCAGAGGCGTTTATATATGTACTCGTATTCAATTCGTTCAATTGTTTATATAACAAAAAACGGATTCAAAGAGTTACGATTGTAGGAACTAAAAACTTAGCACTACGATAAATGTGATTAAAATACGAAAATTATATAAACGACGTTACGGTAAGAGAGAACGAGTGGTGACGAGATAATGAATCTTTTTCCGTAACTCTTTGAATCTCCCGCGGGGCGACGAGAATCTGTGATTCAAGAGCCGCATGATACATCCACTAATAACCGGTTTCGCTAACACTCGAAATGCGGACCTAAACGAACTACTACTCTACGATACTCTCGAAGAACACTTACATAAAAATGAGAGAAAGAGAGATTGCTGGTTTTTTCGAGAAGAGTGAGAAGTTTGATTTTTTCGTCTGTATAAAATATAGAGAGTAACTCGTGTTTTTAAAACGAATGAAGAGAGGTGACTCCGCGGAATACAAGAAGATATCGCAAGATCATGGATTTAGTCAGCGCAGAGATCATGGGAACGATGGGCGGAAGACTCGGTGACTTATTTAGTCAACGAAAAAACGCTCATACAAATTGAGCCCACGACCCGAGCCCGGCTCGGCTCGGCGGCGCACGCATGGAGCCTTCTTCTTTCTCTATCACACATAATTTGGACAAGGATATAACTTGTCTCTTATATATACTATTCCAAAGATTTTCAAACTTTCAATGTGGAACAAATGACATGTCCCTCATTTAACTTACACTTGACCAATCATTTAGACTTAGCTCATTTTTCTTCGCACTCAAATTTTAATAAACCCAATGACCATTGGGCTTTATTAAAAATTTCGGTCCAACAAAACGAACCCAACTTGTAATAAGATAAATTAATATGGTAACAAAAAGAGTAATCAACGCAAATAGTTAAAGAGATTTATGGTGATATCAAATAATGAACTTTCGACCCAAAAAAAACCAAACAATGAACTTCTCTCTGTTACTACAATAGCATAAGACTCTCCACGTAATCCAGGAAATAATTGTCTTGAGTAAAATCCCTCGGGTTGGAGTCAACTTCAATCTTCATCGTCTTAAAACTAGCTCCCTTGCGATCGTAGCGGGTAACACTAGCCTCAGAGGAATAAGAAGGTGCAAAAATAATTTCACCCGTATGATTAACACCTTTCATTTTTAAAGAGTAGGGATGTTCATCGAAAGACATCTCCAAGAAAGCCTGTTTCCCGGCTTCGAGAACCCACAAATCAATTGCTTTCTCACGAGGAATAGTGTGTACGGCTACTTTGCCATGGTAGTTTATCAAAATTAGAGGACCTATTGAATCGAAAAAATCTAAACCTTCAGATATTGTAACAAAGATTTCGAACTTTTCAGACTTCACATTGAATCCCACCACACTCAGTTCCTTCTCCCCTGTGCCCGCAATGTAGTACACGACTCCATCTATACACACACCATTGTTAGACCAAAGACGGTGAGGAATGCTACAATCGATCAGTCTCCATGATTTTGGTTCTTCTCCCAATGTGAATACTTGAAAGCAAGACCACGCATCTGCTAGAGAAGCGGCTGTCTTCATGCACAATACTTTGTACTGATTATAGACTGGATCATATCCTAAAAAATGTCTGACTAGGCTTGGTCTAGTGGTTTTGGTTTTTGGTAAAGTTATGGACTTACCGGTGCAAGGGTTACATATGATTTGTCTCAGACCATATCCAATGCTCATCAACCCATTGACGTAACTCAATGTAAAGTATTTGGATCGCGGTTTTGAGACGGGACATTTTATTCTCGATAGAAAAGACGTTGATGTTGATGCTGATGTTGATGACGAAGACGTCGTTGAGAAGAAGTACCAGTTTAGGTTTCCCGTTTGGCTATCTCGTGAGTTGAAAGCAATTAGGAAACGTCCAGGCTGATTCAAGGATCGATGAGGAAACGATCTGATGAAACACTTGCTTCGGATGATTTTTGCCCATGATTTCGATACGAGGAGAAACCTACCTACAGATTTCAAAGGTAGTCGATTAAGAATCTCGATCTGTAGATCTAAAGAAACAACATCGGCTTTCGTGTTTTTGCGAAGACGAAGACTTCTTCTCATTGTCGGAAACCCTAATTACGATCTGTACAGCTCTTATTTTGTTTTATCTTGCTCTTTTAAATAGAGAGGCCTAACCCGAGTGGGTTGGATTTTCCTTAACCGGGTCGGGTCTAGAGATCTTGCAAAAACCTATTGTTCCAAAATTTAGATGGCCGTCCATGCGCAGACCCGACCCAAAAAAAAACAAATCTGAAAAAAAACTTGAGGACTTTAAGAGCAAAAGTTTTTAAAATATATGGAATTTAGGGATCAAATCCAAGTAAAGTAGATAAACTACTCCATGAACGATAAGAATCAAATCAAGCTAAGAAAAAAATAAAAGATTGTCACGAAAATAGTAAAGCAAGCAATTAAACTAAACGGCGTAAATCAATGGGAGAAAGACAATAGACAGTAGCCAGGCCCGGTTATGGGCATGGGCTGGAAGTGCATTTGCAAAAAGCCAAAAATGTTTTTTTTTTACAGCCCATTTTTTTTAGTGCTTTTTATTCTGTAAGGCCAAAAAAAATTTTTGTACATGGCCATTTTTTTATTGAGCCGGGCTTGACAGTAGTCAGTAGGTAATTAGCAGAGAATCATGAATACTATTCATTATCGATATTAAGAGTTTGTAAAAACTGTTCTAAAACTCAAAACACGAATGTATACTCTTTCCAATGCCATGACTCCGATTACTATACTCAAACAACTTAATAGAGTAAATTGTCATTTGTTATTAGATCGTTAAACATATAATGTGTTCAGATAATTATTGAACGAATATTTGTTCGGCTTTCCATCATAGTTGGTCTCTTGATCAAACTGTCGTGGTCGTTTGAGAAGTAGGTTTCCAACTTTCATCGGAACAACTTCACATACGGCTTGGTCTTTGTATGGGCTGATGCTTAAGTGGATATCGACTTGTTCGGTGAGCTTGATATGTGTGCTATCGTTGAGCCAACAACAACAGTCATAAGTACCTCGCTGTTTCCAAGCCTAAATCTAGACCATGTAAGTGTGGCCCTATTAATACAAGAACAACCATTGATTACAAGGTTACATACCTTAGTTTTGATGGTACAATGGGTGTGGGAGATGTTCTATCGTTGAACCATTTATTGGGGATTGACTTGACCGTTTAAAACTCACCTAGTCACTCTCGCAAATCTATAAATACATGATCTCTTTGTTGCCTTCAAAGTCATCTTCTTGCTAATCTTGAGACTCAAAGTCATTGCTATACGTGATGATCATGACCCGTTGGTTCGAACGTTTCAGAGCCATATATAACCGTGTCCACGGGCTTTGGCGTGCTCCACGATGATTAAGCCATGGACGGTTGAACACCACACTCTTCTCTGTTTGATTAGTTGCTCCATTTTGAATGACTAGATGGAGTAGTACTTCTAGGGAGCCGTAAGTGTAGCGTTCAACATTGCGGCTGATTCGCTCGTTTAGCACGTCAAAAAATTGAGCCATTGAGGTTTCCTCCGTTCACGAGAATTTTTTTGGAGTGCTTTCTTAGATATGCTAATGTAAATTATTTGTTTTTACTATGAAAACATTATTTATTTCAAATGGTATTAATTCTTTACTAAATTAGGTGTTGGATATATATATTATCCGAGAAAGAGAAACAAAAACAGAAGAAACAAAATGTGAAAGGAATAGAAAAGTAAACAAAAAAAAGCACAAATAGGTATGGTTTGAGATTTAAGATTTCTTCTTCCTCTCTGTCAAACCTTTAAAAACTTCTGTTTTTTTTTTCCTTCTTTTGATTGTTTGTTTGTCGGACAAGCTATTCAACGATTCTTGTCTGAGCAACCACAAAGGAGAGGTAAGATCCTTATCAAATTTCTCTTTTCTTTTTAACAATCAGAAACCATGACAATGTCGATTTGATTGAAAATTCATTTGTTTCTTCTTTTAATTAGAAAACACAAGATCCAAACCAATCATCATATACTAATTGCAAAATTACAACATTTGAATATTAGGAGCGGCGTTTGCTGCGCCTAGGAGGAGGGAGTTGTGGAACGTTTTTTGATAAAAGGTAATTTATAAATATATAAACTAATTGTACATTTGTTTTATTTAGAGATTCTTAGAAAAGTGTTAAATCTTCGAATTCTTAAGTTCATATGTTTTTTTTATAGATTATTTAAAATATGTTACAATGTTCGAGTTTTACATCACCAATTCGATGCATAGACATGTGATTTGGAAGAACTATATTAACCTTAAAACCTTCTTGACAACAATTGGTACGTACTAAGCATGTGGATTTATCGATGAGGCTTAGGATTGTATATTTTTTTAAATAAATGTAAAACAATGAAGAAGAAGATAAGTTTCTTATAATTACGTTTGAAAAGGTTTAAATTGGATTTTATGAAAATACACATATCCAATAATTCTGCTTTTTATTTGTTCAGTTTTTCAAAAGCAACTATTATAGGTTGTGTTAATATTTTTTGCAACTATTTTCTTAAAGTTACTTAAATCATCTAAAACATTATTTCTTGAGTTCTACGTCTCATCTAAAGCTACCATACAGCCAATCAACACTAGTTCATTATTATGATGATTCACAAGACAATTGATCGTTGTGAATTTAGTAAGACTCGTTGTCGTTGTTGAATCAAATCAACTAAAAAACTTAAGCGTCACAAACAAAATGAGATCGCAATAACAAAACAAACAATAAAATTTACTGTAACTTTTATAAAAGTGAAGAGACTCATATTTTCTTCAGTATCTTGAAGTTTTCTTGTATATACAGAAAAGAGAAGAAGATGTCAAAACCTCCCTCCTCAACAAATCAGCAAGAGACTCCTTCTGTATCCTCTCCTCGGCTGAGGTATTGATTTGTTTCTGATACATCCACTCTCTCTGTATATATCTGAGGGCTGGTTTTGAGTGCAGGGACAACAATAAAACGATGACCCCGGAGATGGATGATCCGGAGAAAGCAGCAGTGACGATCACACGTCTCATCGAGCAGCTTCACGCAAAGAAATCATCGGCGCAAGAGAAAGAGCTCAGCGCAGCTCGGCTTCTCGGTCTAGCCAAAGGTAAAAAAGAGTGTAGAAAGATCATTGGACGGAACGTGAACGCTATGCCTTCCTTCATATCACTTCTCAGGAACGGAACCCTTCTGGCGAAACTCAATTCCGCTTCAATCTTGACCGTTCTATGCAAAGACGAAAACATTCGTTCTAAAGTACTGATAGGCGGATGCATCCCGCCGCTTCTGTCACTTTTGAAATCTGACTCTGTGGATGCAAGAAGAGCCGCGGCCGAGGCCATATATGAAGTTTCTTTGTGTGGAATGGATGATGATAGCGTTGGTACTAAGATATTTGTCACGGAAGGCGTGGTACCGAGTTTGTGGGGTCAGTTAAAGATGAAAAAGAAGCAAGACAAGACAGTTGAAGGACATTTGGTTGGAGCTTTGAGAAATCTTTGCGGCGACAGAGATGGCTTTTGGACTGTAACGCTTGAAGATGGCGGAGTCGATATCATCTTGAAGCTTCTACAGTCTAGTAACCCGGTATCTCAATCGAATGCAGCTTCTCTTGTAGCTCGTCTTATTAGGATTTTCACTTGTAGCATCTCAAAGATAGTAGAGTCAGGTGCTGTGCAAGTTCTGGTTCAGCTTCTAAGTGAGGAAAACAGTGTTTTCGTGCGTGCCAGCGTAGTCAATGCTCTAGAAGCCATCACATCAAAGTCAGAAGAAGCTAAGAACGTGGCTAGAGATTTGGATGGGATCCACCTTCTGATTAGCGCAGTGGTTGCTTCGTCTAAAGAGTCCGTAGATGAAGAAAACGAACGCGTCTTACAGAGGTATGGGACACAAGCTTTGGCAAACTTATGCGGAGGAATGTCTGCTTTAATAGTGTATCTTGGAGGGCTATCATTGTCTCCACGTCTCACTGAGCCTGTCGCTGATATTCTTGGAGCTCTTGCTTATGCTCTGAGGAAGTTTCAGCTAACTTGTGGTGATGGTAGAGAAACGTTTGATCCAACACTAACGGAAGGAGTACTAGTGAAATTATTGAAGCCCCGGGATACTCAACTGATCCAAGAACGTATCTTGGAGGCTATGGCAAGTCTATATGGAAATGTTGATGTATCGAAATCACTGAACAATGCGGATGCTAAGAGGGTTTTAGTCGGGCTAACAATCTTGGCCACGGCCAGTCCACGTGAGCGGATGATAACATGTTTGTCAAATTTATGCAAATATCAGAATGTTTGGGAAGCTATTGGGAAGAGAGAAGGGATACAAATCCTCATACCGTTTCTTGGGTTGTCCAGCGAACAGCATCAAGAACTGTCCGTTGAGTTCTTAGCAATCTTGACTGACAAGGTCGATGAAAGCAGATGGGCTGTTACTTCTGCAGGCGGGATTCCTCCATTATTGCAGATTATAGAGACCGGTGTGTCTCAAAAGGCAAAGGAGGATGCGGTCCGTGTCCTTTGGAACCTATGTTGTCACAGCGAGGAAATCCGTGTCTGCGTTGAGAAAGCAGGAGCTGTTCATGCGCTTTTGGGGCTTCTAAAGAACGGTGGACCAAAATCCCAAGAGATTTCAGCAAATACGCTTGTGAAACTGATTAAAACAGCTGATCCAAGTGTTATCGAGCAGGTACAGGCTTTGTTTCTCGGAGATGCTCCTAAATCAAAGGCTCATTTGATAAGAGTCCTAGGCCATGTTCTTGCATCGGCTTCGTTGGAGGATTTTGTCACCAAAGGTTCTGCAGCGAATAATGGATTGAGGTCTCTAGTACAAAGACTTGCCTCATCAAATGAGAAAATGAAAGAGAACGCAGCTTCTGTTTTGGCTGATCTATTTAGTTCAAGAAAAGACCTTTGTGGCGGTCTTGGATTTGACGAGAATGATAGTCCGTGCACAAAGCTTTTAAGTGGGAACACTCACGCTGTTGCAACGCAATTAGCCCACGCCTTGGGCTCTCTATCTAATCCTACAAAGAAAAAACTTGGCCAAAAGAAGTTATCCGGTCCAGAAGTCGAATTGATCAAACCATTGATAAAGTCAGCAAAAACCAACCCGATCGAATCAGCAGAGAGTCCCATGTCCACTCTTGCGAACCTTCTTTCAGACCCAAATATTGCAGCCGAAGCATTGGCTGATGATGTTGTTTCTGCTTTGACCAGAGTACTAAGAGAGGGAACACTACAAGGTAAGAGAAATGCTTCACAAGCTCTTCATCAGTTACTGAAGCATTTCCAGGTTAATGATGTGTTCAAAGGAAATGATCAGTGTCGATTTGCTGTTCATGAACTCATTGAACTCTTAAACGCAACTGACCTGAACAACATCGCTTATATCGACGTTTTAGAAGTACTCTCTTTGCTTGCCAAAGATAAATATGGTGCTAACTTGTCCCATAACCCCTTTTCCGCGTTCGCTGAAGCTCCATCGAGTTTAGACTCTCTCGTCCGCTGTGTAGCTGAAGGACATCCTTTGGTGCAAGATAAATCAATAGAGATTTTGTCTCGCTTCTGCAAGACACATTTTGTCTTGTTAGGTGAACTTTTGGTGACACGATCAAAATCAATTTGTTCGTTGGCTAACAGGACAATCAACTCATCCAGTCCTGAAATAAAAGTCCGAGGAGCTATGTTGCTTGTCTGTGCAGCAAAGAACGACAAGAAATTATGCGCGGACGCAATTGGCCAATCGGGGTATACGAAATGCTTAGTAAGCAATCTTCTTGGTATGTCAAAGCAGAACTCTAAATGTTCATCATATAGAGTTGAAATTCAAAGACCAGGATCTTTCATCAAAAGCAATTTATGCTTAAAGATGGATGACTCTGAAATGGTTGATCCAGTTACTATCTTGGGAAGCACAGTCTCCATGTGGTTACTCTCCATTTTTTGCTCCTCTAATCCCAAGAACAGGCTTGCCGTCATGGAAGCCAATGGACTTGAAATTATTGCAGAGAAGCTTCAAAGATACAAATTCAACACACAGGTAGATGAGCATACTTACTAGCTTTTCTTTGTGTTTTTTTTCTTCAAAATCCTGCAAGTGTAGGTGTTGCTGAGTAATGATCTTCAATTTTTGCAGGAGAATATATCGGATTCCGAAGAAAAATGGATTGTTCTATCATTCTTAGCTGTTATGTCTCAGGAACCAAACGTTGTCTCATCTCCAGCAACAGCAAATCTTGTCCCAACTCTAGCTCCTTTCATGCAATCTGATCAGATGATTGATGGATATTTTACTGCACAAGTGTTGGCAGTGTTACTTCGTAATAAGAATGATAAAATCATTGCAGAAATAATGAATTCAGATATCGTAGAAGCGCTGATAAACGCGGTTGGGAATGCAGAATCAGACACAGGGAGTCTAGGTGCCTTAGCAGAAGAGTTATCTCTGTTACAAAATCCTTGTGAGGCTACTTTAGAAGCATTATTCGAAGATAAAAGATTAAGACACGGTTCATTTACCGAAAAATGTATTCCTTTACTGGTGAATGTCTTGAAGCCAAATGCAAATAAAAATGGAGCCTTTCCGGTAGCAGTTCGGCTTCTTAGTCGTATTGCAGAGTGGGGGGTAACAAGTAAATTACTTATCGCTGAATCTGGAGCTCTTGATGCTTTAGCAAAGTACCTTTCTTTGAGTCCTCAAGATTCGACTGAGTTCACAGTTTCTGAACTGTTAGGATCACTCTTCCGCTGCCCAGAAGTCACACATCACAAAACAGCTATAAGTTCCATGAAGCAGCTCATAGGAGTTCTTCATAATGCTTGTAGAAGTACCCGCTACAGCGCTGCAAGAGCTCTCCACGAAAGTTTTAGCTTTGAGCACATCAGAGATTCTGAATCAGCATGGAAAGCGTTTTCACCTCTTATTGAAATGTTGAATACTACGTTGGAGAGTGAAAGAGAGGCTGCTCTAACGGCTCTAGTGAAGCTAACTATGGGAAAATGTCCAAGGCCAGATATTCTTAAATGTCTTGAAGGAAACCCATTGGAGAACATCTACAAGATTTTATCTTCAGATAGTTCATCGCTTGAATCAAAAACAAGTTCTGCGAGAATATGCTCATTTATATTTACCAGCGAAAGTTTGAGAACAAGCTCGTCTGCTGCAGATTGCATAGTACCTCTTATATCACTTATCCGGTCAGGAACAAGCACTGCTGTAGAAGCCGGGATGGTAGCACTTGACAGACTCTTAGATAACAAAAGATTCGCAGAGGTTGCAGAGAAACATGATTGTGTGAATCTATTCTTCGGCTTTGTGACTTCTGGAAACTATCTGACCAGTGAGGCTGCAATTTCTTGTCTTGTGAAAATGGCTAAAGACAAGACTCCGCGTAAAATGGATCTGATTAAAATGGGGATAATCGAGCAATGCCTTGGTCAACTCTCCACATATCCTCCAAGCTCTTTGTGTTCTGTAATCGCAGAGCTTTTCAGAGTTTTGACGAACGTCGGTGCTGTAGCTAGAAGCCAAGAAGCGATAAAAATGTTACAACC
This sequence comes from Eutrema yunnanense, assembly GCA_002933935.1. NCBI lineage: Eukaryota > Viridiplantae > Streptophyta > Magnoliopsida > Brassicales > Brassicaceae > Eutrema > Eutrema yunnanense. Next base: position 203,390 of record PKML01063595.1, on the reverse strand, counting down.
GCTCCTCTTGATTTTGCTTAGACAAGACTTGGATTTTCAAGGGCAACTCGGTGGTTTACAAGCGATAGCAAACATCGTGGAGAAGCCAATGGTTCTTGAATCATTAAAAATCGCATCTTCAGCAATCATTATGCCTTTGCTACCATTGCTTGAATCCGAATCTATAGCGGTCCAACACGCAACCGCAGAACTACTGACCTCTCTATTCGAAACACAACGTTTTCAAGAAGATATCATGACCAAGGATCTCATTGCACCTCTTGTGAAACTTTCCGGGATTAGAGTAAGAAACTTACAAGAGATAGCGCTGATGGGTTTAGAGAAATCCTCAGTTACATGGACGAAGGAGGTAGCATATGCCGAAGGAATCCAAGAGCTCTCCAAGGTTATTATCGACGAAGATCCTCAACTTCCTGTATCTCTATGGGAATCAGCAGCTTTCATTCTCTGCAACATTCTCAGATTCAACTCAGAGCATTATTACTTTACAGTGACCGTACCAGTTCTGGCAAAAATGTTGTTCTCAACAGCCGAGAGCACGGTGATCTTAGCCATCGACGCATTGATCATCCGCGAGAAGCAAGACTCATCAAGTGTTCTAGAAATGGCTGAGGCCGGTGCACTCGACGCATTACTCGATCTACTAAGATCACACCACTGCGAAGAACTCTCATCAAGATTACTCGAACTGATATTACGCAATCCAAAGGTCAGAGAGACAAAAATGTGCAAATTTGTTTTAACTCCCTTGTCAGAGTACATACTAGACACAGAGACAAGATCAGAATCCGCAAAGCTTCTCGTGGCAATGGCTCTCGGGGACATTTCTCAACACGAAGGACTCGCTAAAGCCACGGATTCGGCGTTAGCGTGTCGTGCACTGATCAGCTTGATTGAGGAAGAACCAAGCGACGAGATGCAAATGGTTGTGCTGTGTGCGTTAGGAAACTTTGCAATGCACAGTAGAACAAGCAGAAAAGCTATGGCGGAAGCTGGTGGTGTGTGTTTGGTTCAAGAGATGCTTAGATCTTGTAATCCAGAAGTTTCTACTCAAGCAGCACTAATGATCAAATCTCTCTTCTCTAATCATACACTTCAAGAACACGTCTCTAGTAAAATCATCAAATCTTTAACCGGTAAGTTTCCGAAATCATCAAATCTTTAAACGGTAAGTTTCTTAACTCACCTTTCGATTGCAGCTGCGATGGAGAGAGAGTTTTGGACGACGGCGATGATAAACGTGGAAGTAGTGAGAACGCTAAACGCGATTCTCACGACGTTTCCCAAACTCCGTTCATCGGAGGCTGCGACCGCTTGTATCCCTCATCTAATCGGAGCTCTGAAATCCGGCGATAAAGAAGCGAGAGATTCGGCGTTAGACACGATCTACACGCTGAGACAGTCGTGGATAACAATGCCGACGGAGACAGCGAGGTCTCAGGCGGTTTTAGCGGCGGAGGCAATTCCGGTTCTCCAATTGATGATGAAATCGAAACCTCCGGAAGGAAGCTTTCATGAGAGAGGGAACAGCCTCCTGAATTGCTTGCCGGGAAGTTTGACGGTGGCGATCAAACGCGGCGATAATCTGAAACGTTCTACGGGAAACACAAACGCGTTTTGCAGCTTAATCATCGATAATTGCCCTACCAAGAAAACCAAGGTACATTTCGGTTTAATTCGGATCAATTTCGGTCCATTTCGGCTGAGTTTCCATTCAATTCGATTGATTCGGTCCGGTTCAATGAGATTGATTATGTTCCGGTTCAATGAGATTGATTATGTTCCGGTTCAACGTGTTGAATTCAGTTCCGGTTTAATGTGATTGAATCCGGTTCAACGTGATTGAATTCGGTTTCGGTTCCGGTTCAATGTGATTGAATCCGGTTCATTGCGACTGAATTCGGTTCCGGTTCAGTGTGATTAAATTCGGTTCCGGCGATTGAATTCGGTTCGGTTTTAACTAGATTTAACCTGAAAAATGTTGTGGTTTAGGTTGTGAAAAGAACAAGCTCACCGGTTTGGAAGGAATCATTCACATGGGACTTTACTGTACCTCCAAGAGGACAATTTCTTGAAATCGTTTGCAAATCCAATAACATATTTCGCAACGTATGTTTTATAATTTTCTCACTTTCGTTATCATTTGATTTGCATTTTTGACTAATTCTTTTTGATTTTTTTTTTTAAAATGTCCAGAAAAATCTGGGTAAAGTGAGGATACCAATCGACAAAGTGTTGACGGAAGGGAGTTATAGTGGAAGTTTCAGATTAAGTGACGAAAACAAGAAAGATGGTTCTGATAGAAGTCTAGAAATCGAGATTGTTTGGTCCAATCAGACATTTTAATATCCATAAAAGTTGTTCTAATTAATTACTCAAACTTCTGGTAAATCGTATATTCTATGAATCCTAAATTGTGTGTATGTAAAGAGTTTATATAATGTGGTGAATCCTTCAATCTGTCATTTTTTGGGAAGCTTATTGCAATCTGCAGAAACCCATCCGATTTGTTGCTTCTCGTTGTCGTAGATCATCATAATCCCTTGCATAGATATATCTTCAGAAAACACAATGAAACAAATTAGTCTAAGCATTCGGGTTTTGGGTTCGGTTCGGATTCGGATTAATGAAGTTCGGTTCAGGTATTTTGCCCGTTGCTTCTTACCTCCGATTACGTTGGAGTCTTGCAATCCTACTTCACTTCCACTTAGTATTCCTAAGCAAACGTTCCCAGTTTTCTGAACAAGACAATCAAAGTTATTTCACAGTTTTGAATATGATGAACGAAGTTTTTAAGGTCTTATCATTTCTTACAGAGATGATGAGATAAGATTCAGGTGGAATATGGAGCTGAGTGTTTCTTTTGCCAGTCATAAAGTTGATTGTTAGGGTCTTGAACAAGTTCTTGACCTCAAGAACAGATTTCAAAGGCTTATCTCCTTTCCAGCAGATTGGTAAAGTCTTATCCTCTTTTGCATCCTTCAACGGTTTACCTTTCAAATCGTTTCCAATCTGAAGCACGCGCGAAAAGACATTAGGTTGAAAAATTGATACATAACATTGTTCTTGAATTGTTTGTGTTTTTTTTTCAATTACCAGATTTAGTATTGATTGGTATGTCTTGCTGTTGAAATAAGTGTAAGAGCTTCCGGTGTCGAAGATGAGTTTAAGGCCTTTTAATCCTGTTGGCTTTCCGTTAAAGAGTAGCTCGGCTGGTCCCGTCGTGTAGTGGTTTCTGAAGAGAAGATGAATCAGTACTAGTAGACAACAATCCGAGGCAAATACGAAAGAAGGAAGAACTGAAGAAAGTATTATACTCATGTGACATTAATGTTGTCCAGGATACACCAGTGGAAGGAATGAGATTGTCTCCAAAGAACAAAAAGCCTCCACCTCTAGAGCTTAAGCAATGTCCAATCACGTTTCTCGTTAGTCCGGCCGAGAAAAGCTGTGTCAAGACGCTGATTTTCCCTCTCCCAAGCCCCAAAACTCCGGCAGTCGCGGGTGGAGGATGTGCACTAGGGAAATTCTGATCATAACCGCACCTACAAACACCACATATTTCAAGAATGAACATTTACATCTCAAGATTCACATGTTGAGTTAATGAAAATACAATTCCTTAGTCGCTCACCCGAATGCTAAGCGGGGTTGCAAAGCCGAGCCATTTAGGAGCTTTAAAGGAAACTGGTCAGTGACTAATGCACCCATTGATGAACCTTGATCAGCATATTCAACTTCGTAGTCGCATTGTTCTTTCGGGTTTGGGGATTGAGGCTTATTAGGCCAGTGAAGAGCTGAGCAGATTGGGTCTGAACACGGGACAGTGTTTGCCTTAGGCTGGTACAGAAGTGAAGGATGCTACAAAACAAACAATTAGAGATAAGAATAAGAAGAGAAATGTATTCATTTTGAAAAGAGAATGAATGAAACGATACAATACCAAAGTGCAGCCAGTGCAAGGAGCATTGCATTGAACCCAAGTGAGATCGCTACCAGTATCAATATCAAAAGTAAATGTCTTTGGAGGACTTCCTATTTGAAGAGAGACCGAATAATATCTGCATATCCCCAAAAGTAATCCTTATTGAAATAGTATAATAAGATACAAATACTATTCAACAACTAAGAAAATTTAAAAAAATTTAAACAAATTTAAATTAAATTGAAAGAAAGGTTCATTCTTTTAAAATTAAGCTTTAGGATTTTTGGGGTTATGATTAAATTTCTACGATTTGGAATTCAGTTTTTTTATGGGTTTTTTGTTTTTGATGAATTGTGGGAGTTCCGGGGTCCATAATCTTTTCCTATACCGGAGTCAGTTTTTAGATATTCCGATTTAAAGAATAATACTTCGTCCTAATTTTTTTTTTTTTTGTGTCTTTATTAATTAGCATAGATGTTTCCAACACCTAAGTTCTGAACAGAGGAAAACACCAAAAACAGAGCAATTACAAACCAAACTCAGTGTTACCAAAATCCCATCAAAGTTCTTCTTCACCAAGATCTACAGAGTTTTTAGGGCTTAGGAGTTAGCTTTAGATTATTTTATTAATTTTGTTAGTGTTTGTATAAAATATGGCTTATTTTCCGGATTAATGATCCTAAATCTTGTGAAGTAAAAGTATAAAAAGAGATGAGAAGAGAAGATCGATCTGTTTACCCGAGAGGGAAGACATTGCCGGAGAGAGGGAAGACGAGTGATGAAGGAGGAGATTTGGGAGAGAGAGTACTTGAGAAGGTTTTGAAGATGGAACCTTGAATTGATTGAGGAACTATAATCAAGAACAAGATCAGAAGAAGAGATAATCTCGAATTCATATTTATCTCACTCTTTCTTGCACAAGAAAGAATCAATCTTCACAAACAAATAAAATAGTTGCAGAGAGGATCTGCTAATAGAGAAAATGTAGATTTATGCGTGTAACGATCAAGATCTCTATTTCTTATATACTAACAAAAAAAAGCATACATTAATGCTAAAACCTTTTGTGTTAAAAGAAAGAAAATAGTGAAATTATTTTATTTATCAAAGAAAGAAAGAATCACTTTATAAATTAATATAATTTATCATAATTTTGCTTGTTTGGAGGAAAAAACCAAAAAAAAAATTTGCACCAAAATTTGGATGATTTTCCTTTTTCAACACGATGAGTTATTAAATTAAGAACCGAGGAAGCTTCGTAGAAACTATTGGATAACTTTAAATGGTCATGGTCTCGGTCAAATTCTAATATACTAAAGAACAAAAAATAGCATATATTAACCATTTGTGTTAAAAGAAAAGCCAAATTTTGTTTTTTTTTTACTAAAGAATTAGCTGTAACACTACGAATGATTTTTACATATTTACTTGTTTGGACGAACTAATGCAATTAATTTGGTTTAGTCTGATTTTCTTTTTTTCCACACAGTAAGTAATTAATTAAAAAAAAAAAGTAAGTTAAGAACCGAGGAAGCTTCGTAGAAATTATGGGAAGACTTCAGACGCGGATTCGACGCGGTAAGGTCTGCACTGTGGGTTTGATGATTTTGACACTTGTAATTACAGTATATACATTGATTTCAATATTCAACACCTTACTTTTTTTTGTTTAACATTCCATATCATTTTCTGTTTTTTTCCATCTAAAAATTCAACATCTACTTAATTTTTATATTCTACAATAGTTTTGTTTAATAAAATTTAATATCCCACCCTACCATTTTTTTTTATATTTTTGTTTTTTTGTGATTACATATTATAAATAACAATTATCGATTAAAATTAAATTAAAATAATTAAAAGTTAAGTAATTTTATATAATAAATTATATATATATTAATTAAAAAAATTGCAATTAATAAACACGAGAAATAGAGATAGTCATTATAAAATCAAATATAATGACAAAAAACTTAAAATGCAGTACAATAAACTAATAAGCACATGACAGAACTAATAAAACACACATAATTTAATTAATACAATAAACTGAACTCACAAACTTAAAAATCTATTTAACCACGAAACATTTCGAATTTTGCTCAGTGGTCCATTTGGAACTTTTTCGGCGAGCAGGAGTTGAATCTTTTGCATCTGGAGTGGCTTTGTGTGAGTCGAAATCCATACGGTTGATTTTTGTAGAAGACTTTTAAGGGAACATAAGCTCGGAAAATACAGGCAAAGATTGTTTTATTGCTGTTTAGTAAGCATACGAGTACAAAGTTGAGTTCCAAAGAGTTTTTTTTGCTCGCTTTTTATGTGATTATGAATGCTATTTATATGGGTTTACATTGGCGAGAATCTCGGAAAGAAAATGAATATTTCCTTTTGCTTCCCACGACCACCTACTTAGGTTAGGGCAATCGACAATCTGGGCCTTCAACTCGGCCCACAGGTTAATGAATGACTGGTATCTCGGCCCATAAGCGTTCTTCTCGGCTCACTTGTATCAAATGGGTTCGGCCTTTCAAGGTGAGCCGATCAGTCTTGTAGCGCTCTCAGTTCGGCCGAGAGAATATATTACTTCGGCCTTGGTTCGGCATTATCCTTATTCAGGCAGAGTTGCCGAGGTGGGGACTTTGGGACAGATCATGCAAGATCGTCTTGTCATGGCCCGGGTCCTTTATAACTTGTTGTCTTGAAGTGTTAATCTCGAGTGAGCGAAAACAGACCCCAACAGTTTGCCCCCCAGCTCGTCAGATTTCAGGAGTGATTGTGACGAGGTGAAGCTTCATTGATATCGAGATTAACGGTCGTGACGGGGTAACGCCGAACTGATTGCTAATGTTTGCCGTTGAGGCGCGATGAACACTTTCTTTGTTGATGACGAGCCGTTTCTTGACCGTGGCATGGATTTATAGAACTTCGAACGGTCCCTTCGCCTCAGTATATCTCGAACCATATTTTCCTACTCGGCTTCCCATGTCTGTTGATGTTTGTACACGTGTTTATGCATTTTACCTTAAATACCTCGGGAATTGCAAGCGTTTTCGTTCGGTCCAGAGGCCACGCGCTTCCACGGGTCGAGTTGCCTTTTATTCTTCGTGTTTTGCTAAACTTCTGAAAAACATGTAGCTCTCTTCTCTCTCCTCTTTTCCCCTATCATTTATTTTTTCGGTTAGGGTTTTTTTATTCACCGCCGTGCCGTTTAGTTTTCCGATCCGAAGCACGGCGAGCCTTTGAACTTACCGATCTATCATCTTCGTCAGCTAATCATCCAAAGCACGATGTCTGGTCCAACTGGTTCAGCTAGTTCGAGAAATTCTTCTGATTGGCTCGGCCTTGACTCTGCGAATGATGATGAGGGGAATAAGTCTCCCGAGGTCGTTCTCCCTTTGAATGCATACGACCCCAATATGGGTAAGTTACCCAAGGAATTGCGTTCTCCCGAGGTGGGTTTATCAACATAGCTACTTGAATTTGCCGAGGGCTTAGTGCGGACGATGTCGGGTCAAGAGGCGGGTCCTTCAAGCAAACCCGAGTCCAAACGTCCGAGGAGAAAAGAAAAATCTCTTCCCGGATCAACTCTGTCCGACGAGAAGTCCCTCGCCGAGTTGAGGCGACGCTTTGAAATACCCGAGGAGGTTGAATTTGTCATTCATGGTCCATCTGACCGACCTGATAAACCTCCGTCAGACTGCTTCACTGTCTATGAGGGCTTCTTTTTCTTGTTTTTTCTATGGTTTACCGTGTCGAAGCTTGTTATCCGATACCTTTGAAAACACATGATTGCGCTGAGCCAAATTACGCCTCGGAGACTTCGTAATCTGATAGGGATCTTGACCAGATGTGCGGAGTGTGGTGTCGAGATGAATCTCAAGTACATTCTGAATCTTCTGGAAATCCGAAGAGTTCCTAACTCGGGAAAAGTATATATTTCCAACAAGGCTGATTTTAGAATCATTCGTGGTTTTCCAAGCAAGGATGTCTGGGAGAACCGTTTCTTCTTTATCCGGATTTCCGACACCTCCGTGGATCCGACTTGCCTCCAAGTAGTCATGACGAGCTGGGGATCGCTTGGTAGTTACTCCGTACATTAGTGGTTCGGCGTATTGTCCAACATTATTAATTACCTTTTTGTTTTTGATTTTTTTTTGTAGTTCATAGCTCGCTTCCTCCACGCCCAAACGATCTACCCGAGGTGTGGACGATTCTATCGGCCGAAAAAGTCGATATGAGAAAAGATTTCTCGTTTTAGAGAGTGAAGATGGCTCAGACTATTTGCGACTACACTCTGACGAATCCACAACCTCTTCCAATCGAAGGTACTTTGACTAGTATGGCGAGACTGTCGATTCGTGCAAAGAAGAAGCTCGAGGCGAGGGAGGCTGAAAGGAAAGTTGCCGAAGCGGAGGAAGAGGCGAGGCAGGTTACTGAGGTGAACTTGAATCCTCATACCATTGAGGAGACGACCCAAGACTTGGTTCCTAACAAGGTGATGATGCGCGACGAGATTTCCACCGAGGTGATGGTGGATCCTATTCTTGCTGGGGCCACGATCCCGTGTGCTGTGATCGCCGCAACGGATGCCGGTGGTGCTAGGAAAAATTCTGATATTCCTTCTAATCTTCTTACTTCTGCCAAGGAGAGGAGAGGTGCATCGGCCCATAATTTCGACCCTCCTTCGACCTCAGCGGGACGGGGGAACGAGCCGAATCAAAAGCGTTCCTCGTTGCAGAGAGACCGGGAGAACATCGCTGAGAAGCGACAACGAATTACTCGTTCGGCTGCTGACCCCTTGGCCTCTGGAGCGATAATTGTTGATCATGCCATATCAGCTGCCCTTTTCTCAGAAATTAAAGGGCCCGACATTAACCTCCCTCCCTTGGATAAATTTTCCGAAGAGAATATGTAGCGCCCGCGTTCCGGAGGAATTAATTATTGGGGTAAAATAATTAATTCGGATTGCGCTGGGGGCTAGTATCGATCGATACCAGCCGGGTTTTCTCCTTATAAGTCTTCTTCCTCTTCTCTTCTTGCGGGGGGAAACCATTTCTTTGAGAGAGAAAAGTCTTGGTCGCGTGAGAGAGAGAGAGAGAGAGAGGAGAGCGTGAGAGAGCGTGAGAGAGGTGGAAGCTTGGTGAAGCTTGGATCTTGCGAGATCGACAGAGATTCGAGCTTGGGAGAAGCTTGAAGAAGAGATCGGAAGAGTTGGTCTTGGTGAGCTAGAGGGAAGCGAGTGAGGTCTTCTAGAGCTCGATTCAGCCGATTTAAGGTGAGTTGGGACCAAAGGTTAGCAAATAAGCTTGTGTGATGCTTGTTTAAGCTTGATTGATGATTTTCGTGGTTGGTCTTGGCGATTTCTGGGTTTAGATTTCGCGGAAGGTTGTGAGTTGCAGGTGGGTATCGATCGACACCATGAGGGTGTCGATCGATACTAGACTCTTGTCGGTGGACTCGAGTTGTGTGGGTATCGATCGATACCAGGGGTGTATCGATCGATACTGGCCGTGGCTGTGGGCATGTGTTGCCTGTGGCATCGATCGATACCAGGGGTGTATCGATCGATACCAGTCGTTGCCTGTGGGCATGTGTTGTCTTGGCATCGATCGATACCAGGGGTGTATCGATCGATACCAGTTGTGGTTTGTGCCTTGAAAGCGTGTTGTGTGTTTATCTTTCAGGCTGTGTGTCTAGTTTTTCNGTGTGTTTACCTTTCAGGCTGTGTGTCTAGCAGTTCTTGGGATGGAATTGCTAGGCGTTGGTATAGTTTTTCATGGTGATGAATTGCTATTGTGTTAGAAGTTTTAATTGGTACTAATTAATTCTTCGTATTGGTAATTGTTGTTGTTTGTGCTTATTGTTTAGCCTGTTGTTGGGATGATCTCTCACTCAGCGTTTGGTTAGCCAAATGTTGATGCATCACTTTTGTCGATGCAGGTAAAGATAAGGTGTGATCGTGGAATCGAGGCAGTGAAGAGGGGATGATTAGGACCCGGGGGTTTTTATTGTTGTTGTTGCTTTTATTGTTATAAAACTGTATAACTTGTGTTTATTGTTTCCGCGTTATTTAATTATGACTGTATTAATGTTTAAAAAAAAAAAAAAAATGCGGTCGTTTCAGAATACGTATGCGAATATGTCACTGCACTGCACTAAGGTGAGATTTTATCTCTTTTTGCGGTAAATGTGGTAAGGACGTATGGATATTTGCTGATTGCTTCTTTGTCTTGCAGTTTATCTCTTTTATCAACGAGATGCCGGCCGCTTACGAGTCAGAGATCCGTCGCAACAAGCGCTAAGTTGACAAGGCGAGAAAAGACTTCGTCAGAGAGAGGCAAGCTTGTCGAGGTGGAGAAGAAGTTGGTCTCGTCCTCGACCAAAGTTGCGTACCTTGAAAAGGAGAAGATTACTTTAAGAGAAGAGACTGCCGCCTCCACAGACCTCGCGATTCGAATGGAGAGACAAAAGGAAAAGCTGGAGGCCGAGGTGACCTCTTTGAAGCGGCAAATTGAGGAGAATGACATCTTAAACGCAACCGAGATCAAGAAAACTCAAAGGGATGCTAGGCGTGAATCAGCTTGTAAGTACGAGGATCAGATTTCCAAGGCGAGGGAGGGCATCGAGAAATTGCAAGAGGCAAAAAAACAGAGAGTTTTAGTTGGCTGAGGTTAACTGTAACCTGCAACTTATCGAAGACCTCCAACATGGAAAAATCACATCTCTAGAGGCTGAAGCGGATAAGCTGAATTCCTGGAAGGCCGATCTGATTGGCATTGACAAGGAATGTGAGAGAATCGAGACTTGCTTGAGGGATGAGCTTACGCTTTCTCCGATCACCGAAGATTTTGAAGGTGGCGGCGAGTCGAATGACCCTGATGCAACTAAGGCTGTTATGACTGAGCTTGTTAGGGCCGACGAGCACGTTCAAAGTTTTGCCAAACTTATCGTTAGCGGCGAAGTAGATGCGAACCAAGTTGGATAATTCCTTTTTTTTTTGCAAGGTTTGAAGTATCTGTTTTTCTTATTAGTTCGTTAAATTCACTTTTCGAACATGTGCCTGGACGACTTTATCCATTGATACGCTATGGCTTTTTAGTTCATATTGTATCTTGTTTTTGGCGGAGATTTAACTAATTAGTTAATGGGGGGTGAAGTGTAAGATGATTGATTTCCAAGCCGTTAGAGTAGGCGAAATGTAATATTTTGAATTTCGTACGAGGTGGAGTGTCTTGTGATGACTCGTACCGTATGTTAAAAACCAGTGTGCTAAGAAGCGATTAATGACTGGGTTTAGCTTTCACTTCAGTTTTAGGGCTTGCAATGTAGATTCGACTTACATTCTCGTTTCGATAGTGACATTGTGATTGGTTTGGTCGAGGTATATCTTTTCTTTCCTCTGGTCTGGATATACCCGCCTTTAATTTATATAGCGCGCTTTAATCTGTGGTGGATTGTAAGAGAACTGTGATCGGTATATGATGGGGGGTTAGAATCCTAAGAGGATGTATGAGGTCGTTGTAGTGGCCATCAATATACGAGAATGTTGAGTGCAAATGCAATATAAATTGATAACTTAAAAGGTATGATAGATGAGTTGCATTTACAAAAGAAGGGAGTATGTATACACATACTTACTCCCCCCTTTTTTGTAAGAGGGAGGACAACTGTAGATTTCCGAAGATTGGTTGCCTACGTACCTTTTGCAGGGATCAAGCCGTCCCGTAGTTCATTGCGATGAGGTGGTTTTAGTCAAAGTAGAGTTTTCTCTTTAGATGGGACTTCATGAGTTTTCCTTTGGCTTCCTTGGTTGGTTTGTTATTGCCACACTGTGATTCTGAGGAACTTTCTTCTTCGCTTTTGAGATGGGTGGCTGGGTGGAAGACATTGATGTCGATGTGGGTAAGGGAAAGGCGTTGACGTGGCCAATCCATGATTGCTACGGTTGTGGCTAAGAATGGCCATCCAAGAATTATCGGGGCCGGATAGATCTTTTGTGCTTCGAAGATATAGAAGTCGACGGGGGCTATGAAATCTCCGATCTTCAAAGGTATATAACATGCTATCCCTTGTGGTGTTGTATGAAACTGATTGGTTATGATGATCCTTGTTCGGATTGGTTGGATATGCTGGATGCCGAGTCATTCGGCTGTTGATCTGGGGATGATGCTAAGGCAAGCTCCGGATTCGCACAAGACGTTAGTGAAATCAATGCCTTGTATGTTGCACGAGATTATAAATTTTACTTGCTCCCGAGTCTTGTAAAGTATCTCAATTGGTCTTCCTCGATTTGCATAAGTGAAGAGATCTTCTATTTCCGATGTTGATTCAATGATGTCGCGGAAGAAACACCCGAGTTGGCATTCCTTGAATGATGTAGTAAATGATATTTCTTCGGGAAGGCTGCGAACTACTTGAAAGATTTTTTTTAGTTTCTCTGTGCCTATCTTATTCGGGTACCAAAGTTGCGATGCGGACATGGGTGGTGCGGTCTCGAAAGCTGAATAGGTCTCGAAAGCTGAAAAAGATTCGCAATAGGTGTATGTGGTATCATGGCACATGAAGGAGTCAATGTATGACATATTCGCTGTCTTTGGTAAGTCCTTTTGGCGTGGTAGCGAAGGAGTTGTGCATTCGTCACAGGCTCGAGGTGTGCGAGATGCCGACTCCTTGTCTTTTGCGTTCTTGGACATATTGACAGAGAGAGAGTGACGTTCTTGAGGGAACATGGTTGGAATGTTCTTTTAGCAAATTCGTCTTGAAAAGATGGGTTTGTTCGCCGGACTGAAAGACGTTTCGCATTTTCTAACTGGGATGGGCTAGGGAATTCTTCGAGTTTATCTTCCAAAGTCGCAGTGAATCTTTTACGCTTGGAGTGTCTTGGTTGATCGTTAACCTGACTTTGGAACAAAGCGCCTATCGTCTTTTCCTACTTGGAAATGAAATCTAAGGCTCGGTATAAGGCGTCTTCCACTGTCAATGGCTTTCTGATTGTAATTTCCCTTCGGAAGTTGGATATGTGCCACAGTGCCAACTTCAGTGTACGCAATGCGACTCGGTCATTCACGCCTTTTTTCTTTGAAAGTGCCATTTTGAAACATTCCACGAAGTCCCGTAGCGATTTCGTCTGGCCTTGACATAGAGTCCAAAAATCAGTATCGTAGGCATGTACCGCATAAAACTGCTTTGTGAGTCTGGCAGATAATCGTCGAAAATTATGGATCGAGTTCCGGTCGAGTTTTGAGAACCAATCGAGGGCGGCTCAGGTGTTTTGCGAGCTAGCAGCTAAATTTGTCTTAGACCATGCTTCCTTCGGGGTCAGCTTAGCTCATTGCCGCGCGGAAAGCAGTGATGTAAGCTTCAGGATCTGTCGATCCGTCGTAGAATGGGATCTTTCCCGGATGGTGGATAACCGTTTTAGAAGAGGTTGCGCTGCGCTCGTTAAGGTGTGTTCTCGATTGGGGATTGGTCTGGCTTCGGGAAACTACATCTTCTGACTTTTCCTCCTTAGAAATAAAATATGAGGCTCGGTTCATGGCGTCATGGAATGTCGGAGGCGCACTCAGTGTAAGATCTCTTCAGAAGTTTGATTTGTGGCATAGCCCCCTTTTTAGTGCGTTAATCACAACTTGATCGTTCACATTATCTGCCCTTGAGGCAGTTGCTTCGAATCGTTCAATGAAGCTCCGTTATGGTTCTGTTGCTCCTTGAGTCAGGCTCCACCGGTCGGCGTCGGAGGTTCCTTGTTCTATAAGTGCGGCGAAACGTTTTAGAAATTGAGTGGACAATTGCCGGAAGATACTGATCGAGTTTAGTTCTATGCTTGAGAACCAGTCGAGTGCGGCATCCTCTAAATGTTCTGCGAATCGGCGGCAAAATCTAGCATCCTCTTTATTTTTCTCTAACTCGGCTCGGCACATTGCCATGTGAAAAATTCTGATATGGTCCTTAGGATCGGCTGACCCGTCGTAAAACTGGAGTCTGACCCTTTCTTCGCTGAGGAGGATTGCCTCGGTATTCTTGTTATAAAGGGGGTTCTTAGCGTTCTTTCTTACCTTTGATCGGTTGTGTTGATTGTTCGGCGGTTCTTTGGATAGATGGTTCATCTCTTGGCATCGTCTCGAATTGGGGGTCCTTCAATCTTGTTCGTCTCGACTACCAACGGCCGGCTTTTCATTATCGCCTGATATACTCATATTTTACATGTTCTAGCATGCATTTTACTTAGAGTTTTGTGTCATTTGCATGCATAATCATGTTTTATCTTGTATTTAGGTCTCATTTAGAGATTAGGACATTTGCATTAGTTCCTATTGAGTCTTGCATGCATTTGGAGTGTTTCTAGATGTTTTGGAGACAATAGATGATGTTTAGAGTTATGGAGCATACAAGAAGGAAAAGTCCGTCTGGAATGTCCGAAAGAACGGGTCGGATGAAGGGTTTCCAGTCCGATTCAGCTTTAATGATTTTCATTGAAGATGTAGAGGAAGGACTAAGATGTCTACCGCAGTTGGATTCAGGCCATTCAGACATATGTTTCAGGAGATATCGCGGTTTTACTAATGATATATCCGCCTGTCGAGACAGTTTCGCCCAACACCGACTTGTGGCATCGGTATTCACCAAAGCAGCAATACCGACGTCACAAGTCGGTACAATAAGTCGGTATTGAAACAGGGGGGAAATCCCCTTAGCACTGACATGTTGTACCGAGGAGTGACATCGGTATTGATCGTCAGGACAGTTTCTCACCCAAACGAGCCGAGCACACCCGAGGTGTCTGAAAGATCTTGCCGAAAGAGGGATCTCAAATCCGATTTATCTTCTGTAGTCTTCACAAAAGTTGTATCCTAGTGAGTTAGCTATCCACAAGAGTTGGAATCAAGTCATTCGGACGTGTGGTTTGAGAGATATGTCTGGTTTACCAGAGATATGTCCGCCTGACCGATACCATTTCAACTTCAGAAGTCCTTAATACCGACGTGCAATACCGATTTGTGACATCGGTATTAAGCCACTCAAGACCATATTTGACCCATTTTAACCAGGTCGGTACCCGGTTTGTCCCGGTTTGACCCGGTTCGCCCAAGAACTTATAAATACCCAAAAAACCCTATTTTCATGGAAGCTTTCTTCTTTCTAGAGTTGGGTTTTATCCCAAACTCTTCTTATGATTTTGGATGGATCTTCATCACAAATGCCACTCTAGAGAAAATTTTTTCAACTCTATCTTTTATTTATGCAATTTCTTTATCTTTATGTCTTTCTCTCTTTTGTTTTTCATGTTTTCATGAGTTGACTTTTTGTTGGATTTTGGATTTTGCTCGATTTGGATGGTTTGATGGTTGATTGTTGATGCTTAGGACTAGATAACCATTTTTTCTCATGTTAGGAAGGATATTAATACTACGATTGAATTGAAAACTCATTTCTAGAACTTAGACATTTCATGCACACAAGGTGTTCGATGAAATGTCTAGAAATTTTCTAAGCATGCTTTTCATTCTAAGTGATCGGTGGATGCTGACTTTGGGATGAATTGTTGACTAAAATAGATTATCTAAGTGATCGGTGGATGCTGACTTTAGATGATTCGTGCAACGATTAGTGTCACAAGAGTGTGCTAATCTACTTGAAAGTGTGTTAATCTACTTGAAAGTGTTCCATGTCATAAGAATAAATGTGCATTGAATGTTTAGGCATCGTTAGTCAATTTTCTTGATGGCTAAATGATGATGATTTAGATTGTATCTTGTTAGATCTTTCACTTAGGTTGATCTTAAGGCTAGTTTTGGATTGAGAGATCAAAACTAGAGTTTAAGCATTTCACGCCCGAGAGGTGTTCGATGAAATGCTTGAACCAAACCTTTTGTGAGCTTTTCATGCCTAGCCAATGAGAGTTGATGTCTAGGGTGATTAGTGAACTAAGTGGAATTGGAGATTAAAGCTTGTTAATCATCTTATCACAAACGAGAGTTTGATCTTGATTTGGTGATTAACAAAGTGATTAGTGCCATGAGAATGGATTAGTCATAATTATGAATTCCATGTTCTATGATAGTGTTTAATTCAATCTTTGTCATCATTATTTGATTGTTAATCATTCCTTTGATAGTTTATTCCATGACCCAACACTTCTATCTTTTGTTTTTCTTCTTGCATTTGTTTTCTTTTCCCATAAACATAAAAACCAAAAAAAATTGCTCTAGCTTAAGTCATTTCTTGCATTCCAAGTGTGTTGTTCTTTGTGGCTCCTTGGTTCGATACCTCTTGTACTACAATGATATGAGTAGACTTGAAGAATTGATTAAGACTCCAAAAAGTCTATTTATCACCGCCGCATCGTGTTGGCTTCCAAATGTCTATAACTTGTCAGCACGTTGCATTTGCTCCACCCAGAGAATATTTTCTTCCTCTTCTGTGAACTCGTTGTTGTTCATTACTCCTGGTTCATTATGCCGACTTTGGGTCATCCTCCTCAGCTCGTTGACGCATTCCATTTGCTCCACCCAAAGGAAATTTTTCTCTTCTTCTGCCAGCTCGTTGCCGAGCTGAATAGGGTTGAGGATTTTCTCCGCGACTCTTTCTTCCGCTGCCGAGGTGATTTTGCCGTTCATGAATTCGTCCGAGGTATTGGTTCTTCTGGCTTGGGTCGCCCTGTTCATGATATGTTTGACTGTTGGTCCGAGATGAGTTCCTACGGCTGCGGGTGCTTGCTATTTGATTATGAGGTTCAGTTGAGGTGGATCGGATGAGAGTGGTTTAGATATCGATGGTGTCACACCTCCAGGCTGGTATGGTAATGGGATCCTCCTTGCCGAGGTCATCGTGGACGTATAGGATTGGATAATGTTCGTGTTGGAGCTCGGTTGGTTTGAGCAAGGGACATCCCCTTCGGTCTTGGTGCTGCAAGTGTCGCCTCTCCAGATAAGTGTAATGATGGCGATCCTCTGTTAGCCGAAGCGATTCCAGGTCTGGAGAAGTCGAGGATTGTCGGCATGATGCCGAGTCTTGTGAGATCTCTTGAAGGCATGTCCGAGCCGGGGTTTTCAGTTGGCCAGTTATTGAACCAACCTCTCGAAATTAGCGTCTTGATTTTTTCAGACATGACTTTGTTCAGATTGTCCTTCTCCTTCGTCTTCTTTAGCAGCGAGTTGATCATGCTCTTCAATTCGACTAAGGACGCCGAGGTTATCTCTGTGGATGCAATGGGAGTGCCTCTGAAATCGACCGTTCTTCTGGTTGTGCCTTCCACGTTGTTGTTCATTTTATTGTCGGTTCTCTGCTGGTTTCCGGCCATATCTTTCGATCTCGTTCTTGGTATTTTTTGCGAGTAAGAAAGCTTCTATGTCCCCATAGACGGCGCCAAATTGTGTGAGCCGAAATTCACACGGTTGATTTTTGTATAAGACTTTTAAGGGAACAAAAGCTTCTGAGGGAAAATACAGGCAAATATTCAAAGATGGTTGTTTTATTGCTGTTTAGTAAGCGTACGAGTACATAGTTTATTTGTTAAGAGTTTTTTTGCTCGCGTTTTTTCCCTGTGATTATGAATGCTATTTATATGGGTTTACATTGGCGAGAATCTCGGAAGAAAAATGAATATTTCCTTTTGCTTTCCGCGGCCACCGACTTAGGTTAGGGCAATCGACGATCTGGGCCTTCAACTCGGCCCACAAGTTAATGAATGAATGGTATCCGGCCCATAAGCGTTCTTCTCGGCCAACTTGTATCTGATGGGTTCAGCCTTTCAAGGTGAGTCGATCCGTCTCGTAACGGTCTCAGTTCGGGCGAGAGAAGATATTACTTCGGCCTCGGTTCGGCCTTATCCTTATTCAGGCAGAGTCGCCAAGGTGGGGCCTTTGGGACAGATCATGCGAGGTCGTCTTGTCACGGCTCGGGTCCTTTATACTCATTCGGGTCGGTATAACTTGTTGTCTTGAAATGTTAATCTCGAGTGGGTGAAAACCGACCCTAACATGCTTCATTAACACCGTTCATACCACTAAGAGCCATTTGTGTAGAAGATTCGGAAAATTCAATTGCACCAACATTCGGAACAATTTCATTACCCGTTGGAGTAGAATAATAAGGAGGTGTTTGAGATGGATATGGCATCATCGATCCATAATATTGACGATAGTTTAGAAGAGCTGACGGAATGAATAAATTTGGTGGAAAACCATAATTTGGTATATTTTGGGGTTGGTTGGAAGATTAATTTTGAAATTGATAATTGTTGGGATTTGGGTAGTTAAAAAGGTAATTAGTACTAGAATTTTGCGTGTTCTAAGGGTTATTATTGGGATCCATTTCAAATGGGTGTTAAAAAATGTGTTTTCTGTGTACAAATCAAATCAAATAAGTTTCTATTTATAAAGTATGAAAAATTATGAATTTTGGTATACAATTTTTTTTTAAAAATTAATTTACTTTGTTATAATTTATCTCAAATAATTTGGATGAAAAAATATCAAGTATCTCACCCAATGACAGTCCAACATGCGTCTCAATCCAAATCTCTATCCTCCAAACCGTGCCACATGGCATTGGCGGACGCCATCTCCACATTATTTAACCGGTTGAATATTTTCAACACCATTTAATCCACATATATTAAACACCCCATTTCAACACCCTCACTATATTGATTCAACTAATTTTTTTTTCAATACCCTCATTGTAACTAGTCTTAGAGAGATTTTTTTTTTTTTTTGTGCAACCATTTCTTTCATTCATTTAATCTTTTCGGTTACAACAGTAAAGAGAAGGTATCAAAACTCTTACGATAATATAATAAAACATACAAATTATTAGAGAATAAAGCTGAAAATTCAGCAAATTTAAGTGACAGCGAATCTTGAAAGCTATCCGGATGCGTTAGCATAACATTCACAACAAAGCCGGAAGCAAATAACTTGGTCACTTTAAGTTGTGACGTTGAAAGATTGCCCTTGACTCCGAGTTTCGTCGAAATAAACTCGTTGCATCTTCTGGTCCCGGGAAGACTGTTACACAAGATAACAAATTGGTTAGGGATTTGAATTTTTTTCGGCTTTGAACCCGAAGAAAAACCTCCTCTTAAAGACAAAGAAAGATTCTCTCACTACAAGAAACACACAGTTTTTGCAACGATTTATTTTCGTTGCAAAACACCATCGCATTAACGACGATTTTACAACGACTTTAAAAATCGTTGTAAAATCATCATTAACTACCGAGGAATGACCAACGAAGTATATTCGTTGCAATTTACCAACGATTTTTCGACGATTTTTGAGTTAGGTGAACATGTTTATTTTTCGGGGTGTATTGGTTTTTCACGATGAAACATATCGTCATTATTTCGTCGGTAATTTTAATATTCGTTGCAAAATCGATACTAAATTCGTAGGTAATTCGTTGGTAACAAAAATAAAAATCTATATATAGTGACCAACCTCATAATAAAAATTTCATATTCAGAAACATTTACTTCTCTCTGACCAACAAAAGATGTCAATTTACGAAATTATAAGATGGATGTATAATCTTATTGATTCGGAGGGATCACTAACAAAGGAGTTCAATGATGGGGTGGAGGGATTCATGCATCGGCAAGAAGTATACAAAATACGATTATCAGTGGTAAGATGTACTGTCCTTGTCCTAAATGCATGAATTGGAAATTTATCATTACCTCAAAGGTGTGGTCGCATATATTAAATAGAGAGTTTATGCTGCATTACTATATCTGGTATTATTATGGAGAGGGTCATGGATGGAATGCAGCTAGTAGTAGTAGCAATTATCAAACATCGAATTTTGATGAGTCAAATAATTTTCATCAATTTGATTATCATGTTGAGCAGCATGGTCAAGATCATGATAGGATTCATAACATGGTTACATATGCATTTCATGAAACAGTAAGTACATTTCCACCTGATCATCATGATGAGGAACCCAATCTAGATGCAAAAGATTTTATGATATGCTAGATGCTACAAATCAGCCATTTTACGATGGATGTAGAGGATGGCATTCTAAATTGTCGTTGGCGGCTAGGATGATGACTATTAAAACTGATTATAACTTAGTTGAGGTTTTCATGGATGATTGGGCTGATTTGATTAAAGAGTATTTGCCACAAGACAATTTAACTGCTGAAACTTACTATGAGATACAGAAGTTGGTTTATAGTCTTGGGTTGCCTTCGGAGATGATAGATGTCTGTGTTGACAATTGCATGCTTTTTGGAAAGTTGATGATAAGTTGTACGAATGTCGATTTTGCCATAAGTCAAGATATACGCCGCAAGGTGGTCGGAGTAAGGTACCGTTCCAGTGGATGTGGTACATTCCTATAACTGATAGGTTAAAAAGATTAATGTATCAGTTTGAGAGGACAACTTGATACAAGACTTTTTGGTCTCTAGGAGGTATCAATATCCCCAATACGTTGTAGTAAAGAGGTTATCAATCCATGATTGGGATTATTCTAAACACTAAGAATGCAAGGTTCTTAGGTAATTTAAGCTAAACAAGGTGGTTGGTAATTAAGTATCCAAATTAAACAAGTAAAACAACTAAGCAAGATGTAATCCAAATAATAAAAGCGGAACAAGAGATAAGGTTATTGATATAAGGTGGTCCAAGTTCACTTAGTGGTGTTCATTTACTCAAGAAGCTAATTCCTAGGCAATAGATCTCTAATCTAGATTAGTTCTCTTTCAAGCAACTAATCACTATGATAATTATCAAGTCCATTAGCAAATCATCATTTGTGGATTAACAATTAGCAAGCATTAAGAATCATAACAAGATCAACCAAATATATACCCTAAACAACTAATGTCTTAGGTTAGGAACATAAATCTCTTGTCTAGTTTGGTCTTGGCATTTCATCAAACACTTGGTGTTCATGAAATGCCTTGTAATCTAGATCCACTCTTTCAAGCTAGATCTAGCTAGAAATGCCTTGTAATCTAGATCCACTCTAGACAAGAAAGAATATAAGATTATCTAATCCTAAACACCACTAATCAAATCCTAGATCACCCAAATCTACCTTATCTCAAGATCCTTAAGACTACTCACTAATCATCATGGGTTTAACAAATCCAAGGAAAGAAGTGTTAAAACTCATGATCAAGATGATTGAATGATTAGAAAGTAGAAGATAGATGGATTCAATCAAGAAAACAATACTCAAATTGCATAAATTAAAAGAATCAATCTCTTACAAATCACTCTTAGAGAGGGTTTTTGCTTAAGAAAAGACTTAGCCCTTCCAAATTAGGTTTTTGGGCTTAAATAGTGAATAGTGACGAACCGGGTCGACCCGGTTTAAATGGATAAAATGTTTTGTTTCGGCCAATACCGAGGACACACCTCGGTGTCACTGCTCGGTATCGATCGATACCGAGGACACACCTCGGTGTCACTGCTCGGTATCGATCGATACCGAGGACACACCTCAGTGTAACACCTCGGTGTCACTGCTCGGTATCGATCGATACCGAGGACACACCTCGGTGTAACACCTCGGTATTGAGCCTGGGTTTTTATACCGATGAGCTAATACCGAGCAGTGGCCTCGGTATCGGGGCGATTGTTCTTCAGTGGATACCAAGGTCACTCCTCGGTATCGTTACTCCGTATTAAGGACCTTTTCCCCCGAATTCTTCCTGTGGCAGTACCGAGCTGTGACACCGAGCAGTGGCATCGGTGTAATCCCCTGAAGATTTGGTGTCGATCGATACTCGGTGTCACACCTGGTATCGGTCGATGCTCGGTGTTTAAGCTTGCTTTACGATACCGAGCACCAATGCCGAGCAGTGACCTCGGTACGGTCTCTGTCTCCTCTCCTCGGATCTCGAATATCCTCGCTTAACACCTGAAATACGATCCAAAACATGCAAGAACTCTCTAGGACTAAATGTGGACACACTAGACTCCTAAAATGACTAAAATGCTAAAAAGATATCATGAACTACATGCAAATGAATTGAAACATATATGAAACGGATGCTAGAATGATGCAAAATACGATGATATCAATTCCCCCAAACTTACTTATTTGCTTGTCCTCAAGCAAAAGCATCACTAAAAGCGTTCAAGTCCAAGTGAAAACTCTAAAGTATGATCAAACATGTCTACTCAAAAGGGGTTAGCCATGCTCATCCTAACATGAACCAAGCTCAAGTCTCAACCTACACAAGCCTTCAAATCATCCAATCCTTTAACATTTATTAGACTTTTTCCAAGTGAATCATGTTTATGCAAGACAAGTGAATGCATTTGGCTAGGGTAGAGGTTTCGAGATAAAGGTGATCTCGATACAAGTAATGGTTTCCGAGCGAGGGTTTCTCTCAAAAGGAATCAACTAATGCAATATGCTAAGAGTAAAGCCCAATAGATGCATACAAGGTCGACTTCCATCTACCCGAATGTCCCATAT
Organism: Eutrema yunnanense; assembly: GCA_002933935.1. Taxonomy (NCBI): domain Eukaryota; kingdom Viridiplantae; phylum Streptophyta; class Magnoliopsida; order Brassicales; family Brassicaceae; genus Eutrema; species Eutrema yunnanense. Next base: position 181,024 of record PKML01063595.1, on the reverse strand, counting down.
CGAACTTGACCCCTAATCTCTAAACCCCAATGAAGATCCTCCTAAGCTACCCTTTTTGCAAGGCGTTTTGCCTTTACTACTCATATCACCTCGCTTCCTTCTCTCTTTAAACACCTAGGGGATTTCCTTCTTCACCAAACGATTTGGCTTTCAACATTTTTCTTTACTTAGCTCTTCTTTATTTTCTCTAGTCTCTCTTGTTTCTTTTCTTTGATTTAGCCTTTTTGGCTTTCTTTCTTTCTTTTGAAGACTAGAGACTATTTTCTTTTCTTTTTCACTTAGAGCTTTTCCCATAAACGAATATAGCCAACCGTTTCAAGTTTTTTGCTTATCCCCTATTCTTCTTCATCCCTTTTTCTCATTCCCGCAATCTCTTCTTTCTACCTTGTCCCAAGTTCCCAACCTATCTAGCCTTATCCTATGTCTAACTCATTTATGCCGAGCTAGTTCTACATGGAAGTTTTTCCTTGTCGTTCTAAACTCAACACTTTTTAACTAGTTGATTCGAAAAAGGCCTCACAATCACTCACAAGTGATTCGAAAAAGGCCTCACAATCACTCACAAGTAGCATTTGGCTCGAAAAGAGGTTGGGTTAAGGGAGTGGTTAACCGTTCCAACGATGAGAATCGGCTATTTGGACTAACCAAGAGAGTGGCAAAGCGGATAAGATAGCCCAAATATGTATGCGGTAACCATGCATTCACTATGCAATGCACAAACATGATAATTACAATGTCGAATTATGGTTATCACTTAAGTAGGAATGGACTCAAATCAACTTGCTTTGGCTAAGAACTAAGTAATGAGACATGAAATCCAAACATGGTTCGACCTTAATTCCGCACACGAGATCTTGAGCAAAGGACTTAAACTCTTAAAGCAATACTTCGCAAAGGGGAATCATTCTAGCTCTTAATGCGCATGCAATGCATTGTCTACGTGCAAACGCATTGTCTACGTGCAAACGCATTCTAGACTCAATCCTATATGAAGTGCAAATGCATCCTAAATGACTTCTTTTTGTCTTTTCATTTTCAAAATTTTTCAAATTTGTTTGGTTTTTCTATGCCTTAGATGAATGCATGAGACTCAAGATGAGAATATAAAATAAGACAAAAGCAAATGTTATTAGATACCGGTCCCTCCCCCAAACTTAAATCACACCGTCTCGGTGTGAAATAAACTTAAGGAAAGGACCAAAAACAAGAGATAGCTATACAATGCAAGACTTAAAAGAAAATATATACAAAAGTTTTGGATCGTACCTAGAAGCTTGGAGATGGGGATGTAGACCCCATTGAGTAAGATGGATTACTTGAGACGGGAGACGGAGACCGCATCGCTCTCCTCTTTGTTGCCCTTTCTTGTCGGGCGTGGGACGGTTTGAGCTAATGCCGAGCTCCCCATCCTCTCCTCGAGGCGCGAGGTTAGCATCCGTGACAACATCCCCTCCTTCACCGGCTCTTGACGAGCTCGCTCCACAACCTCCGTCTTTTAACTCATTGATGGTTCGACCCATGGCTTTCACCGTCTTCTTCAAAGACTTGATCGTTTTGACCATCTTCTTCATGTTTTTGTCTTGCCACTTGCACATTCGTTGGAGGAGACGAGTTTGGTGGTGATCGTGTCTTGTGGCTTGGCTCGTGATGTCCCCATCATAGGGGTCAAAGTGGTAGCGCTCACTACCGTAGACGGTCTCGGGTGACGACTCATTGGGTCCTCCCTCGTCGAGGTCAATTGGCTCCTCGATAGTGGCTCTCCGTTGTGTTTTCTTACGGAAAGCTTGCATAGGTGGGTCGACGGTGGAGTTGTAGAGGTACTCTTGTGGAGGGATGAACATGACATTCCTCGGGTCATGGAAATTTGTGATTGCGGGATTGGGTAAGGGGACTTGTGCCAAGGATGTCCCGGTGAGTTGGAGGTTGTAGCCCACATTTCCTTCGATGTATCCCTTGAAGAACTTAACCTTGGAAAGGTAAGCCATATCCAAAGACTTCCAATCATATTGGCCAAAGGCTATTTTGATCCCCTTTGCCATGAGAATTGGAGTTATCACCCAACCGAGGCAAATCGCCGCCTTCTTCGATTTTGTCTTCCAAGCCCAATCCCAGTAATGGAAAATGTGTCTTACCAAGAGCGTTGCTAGACAAGGAATTCTTTACGGGCCTTCGAATGCATCACCGTTTGCGAGAACGGGTAGGATAGGCTTTAGACCAAGCCCCAACAGTTCCATCTCTTCCGTAGTTACCGTGTCAATCTCTACCTTGTGGTAGAAATTATGGACCAATGCCTTGTGCGCATATCAGATTGCCGGTTGCCTTATGCTCGCACTCTTAGAATCCCCCGCTCTAAACTCCCCGCTTGCAATTGTTGCCCAAAGATTTCGGAGCTCGTTTACCGGGTAGTCAAAGTATGGCCCGCCGTAAGTACCTTCTTCCTTAATCCCGAATATCTCGCAAAGCTCGTGGAAGTTGACCACGTAAGTTGTTCCCTCGAGTCCGAACTTTAGAACTCCAAACCCGGAGTTTGCATTCTCCGTGTCATAGAACTTAGCTCATAGGGTGGCTAGGAACTTGCCGGTGAGAGCCTTGGTGGCTTCATGTTTCATGCTCATGAACTTCCTTAGCCCCATGTTCTCAAAGAGAGCCCACACTTCGTCGCTTATTCCCATCCTCTCCATTGTCTCCGCATCGCCAAACTTGGCAAAATTTGTCGAAATATTCTTGCTCAGTGGGTTTTGTCCGTCCCTGCATGGGGGCGTTCTCTCTTTCAACCACTTCCTCGGCACTCTTTCCTTTTCCCTTTGCCGCGGCCGTGGGTTTAGCTTTTGCCTTGGCACTAGCTTTGGCAATCCCTTTTCCTTTTTCCGTTGCCGTAGCTTGGGCAATTCCTTTCCCTTTGGTTGAAACCTTGGTCCGTGCCCGTGTCGATGGAGCTCCCTTGTCCGACATTGTACCTACAAATATGCTTGACAATATTCATGAGCATAGGCACAATTTCTTATCAAATCAACAAGGGATTACCAAAAGATGATCTTAGAGCAATGAACGAAGGTCACAATTCGCACTAAACAAATTATCCCAATTCACAATCCCTAATTCTCAAAATCCCAATTTCTCAAAATCCCAATTTCTCAAAATCCCAATTTCTCATATGAATCATCAAATTTAAGCATAGATAAACCATCCCCAAGGTATTTGCACAAATGAACCACAATATCAAACCATATTCAAGCAATGTTTCTTCAAGAACAAAGTTTGGTTTTCGAAAATTTAGATGAATAATACCTTGGGGAATTTGGATTAGATGCTTGAAATGATGATAAATCCAAAAAGAGCAGTGAAAATCGAGATTATAGGGCTTTGAATCACCAAATTTGGTTGAGAAAAGAGGGAGATTGAGAGTTTTCTCTCTAGAAATCGCGAAGGAGGACTAAAAATCTGGGTTTGGTCGCGTGGAAGAGGAAGAAGAAGGAGACTTACCTGGGTCGGGTCAGATCTTACTAGGGTCGGGTCCAAATTTTGGGCGAATACCAATGACACACCTCGGTATTACACCTCGGTATCGATCGATACTCGGTGTCACACCTGGTATCGATCGACACTCGGTGTCACACCTGGTATCCTCCTTTTTGCCTTTGAACCCCTATGCAAACTCAACAAAAACATCAAAAAGATCTAGCAAGATAGAAAAATAAGATAAACAAAAAGAAAGTATGTACAATGATAAGCTTGGGGTGTCTCCCAAGAGCACTTTGTTTAACGTCACTAAGTTCGACGTTTGTTACCGCTCTCAAGCTATAGGGACATCATCGAGGGGGATTGATCCTCCCTTCTCGATGCTTTGATCTACCCGATAGGGTTTGAGTCTTTGGCCGTTTGTAATGAAATCTTGGCCTTCTTTGTTAACAAGCACAACGGCCCCATACGGCCTCACTTCCTTAACCTCAAACGGACCCGACCACCTCGACTTGAGTTTTCCGGGAAAGAGCTTCAACCGGGAATTGAATACCAACACTAGGTCCCCAACCTTGAAGTCCTTGTGCACAATCCTCTTGTCGTGGAATGCTTTGGTCCTCTCCTTGTAGATTCTCGAGCTCTCATAGGCGTCGAACCTAATCTCCTCTAACTCATGAAGTTGGATCAACCGCCTCTCTTATGCGGTCTTGATGTCGAAGTTAAGTAGCTTTACCGCCCATAGGGCCTTGTATTCCAACTCAACCGGTAGATGGCATGACTTCCCATAAAGCAAGTTGAATGGTGTAGTCCCTATAGGTGTTTTAAAGGCGGTACAGTATGCCCATAAAGCATCATCGAACTTGTTGGCCCAATCCTTCCTTGAACCCCCAACCGTCTTCTCAAGTATGGCCTTGATTTGCCGGTTTGACACTTCTACTTGGCCACTCGTTTGAGGGTGGTAAGGCGTTGCTACCTTATGCTTCACACCGTGCTTCTTTAGTAAGCTTTCAAACACCTTGTTGATGAAATGACTACCTCCATCACTAATGACCACTCTCGGAACTCCGAACCTCGGGAAGATTACGGATTTGAACAGTTTTAGAACGACCTTGGCATCGTTAGTCGGGCTTGCAATGGCTTCTACCCATTTGGAGACGTAATCGACCGCCACCAATATGTATTGGTTACCATATGATGACGGGAAAGGTCCCATAAAGTCGATGCCCAACACGTCAAACATCTCCACCACAAGGATTGGGTTTTGGGGCATCTCATCTCTCCTCCCAATATTCCCTTTCCTTTTGCATGCATCACACGTGGAGACAAAGGTATGTGCATCCTTGAATAACGAAGGCCACCAAAAACCGCATTGCAAGACCTTTGTAGCGGTTTTGTAGGATGCGTGATGCCCGCCATAGCTTGACCCGTGACAATGGAGTAGGATCCCTTGCACTTCTTCTTCCGCTACGCACTTCCTATACAACCCATCCGAACACAACTTGTACAAGTAGGGCTCATCCCAATAGTATCTAGTAACGTCGTGGAAGAACTTCCTCTTCTTATACCCATCCAAAGGCGGTTCCTTCCCGCAAATTAGGTAGTTGACTAGATCCGCAAACCATGGTAGCTTTTCATCTTGTAGACCGCTAGCTTCCTCCATACCATTCACGGCTTCAACCCCTCTTCTCAATACCTTCACAACCATGAGACTTTCTTCGGGAAGCTTGTCTTCAATGGGGACGAGGTCTTCTATCCTCATCCTAGACAAGTAATCCGCCACTCCGTTCTCTATCCCTTTCTTGTCTACTATCTCCAAATCGAATTCTTGGAGTAGCAAGATCCAACGCAATAACCTCGGTTTCGTGTCCTTCTTTGCATTAATATATCTTAAAGCCGCGTGATCGGTGTAGACAATCACCCTTGAACCCACAACATAAGATCTAAACTTTTCCATGGCAAAGACTACGGCCAACAACTCCTTCTCCGTGGTTGCATACCTAGTTTGAGCATCGTCTAGAGTTCTACTAGCATAGTAGATCACATTGGTCTTCTTGTCTTTCTTTTGACCCAAAACGGCTCCAACCGCATAGTCGCTAGCATCACACATGATTTCAAACGGAAGGTTCCAATCTGGTGCTTGGACTATAGGGGCGCTAATCAACGCTTTCTTTACCTCTAGGAATGTTCCCATGCACTCCTCATCAAACACAAACTCGACCTCCTTGCAAAGCAACCGGGAGAGGGGTCTAGTAATCCTTGAGAAATCCTTGATGAACCTTCGGTAGAAACCCGCATGACCCAAGAAAGACCGGATGTCTTTGACCGTCTTAGGCGGCTCCAAACTAACCATCACCTCAATCTTGGCTTTGTCCACCTCTATGCCCTTCTCAGAAATCTTGTGTCTTAGCACGATCCCTTCTCGTACCATAAAATGGCACTTCTCCCAATTGAGCACCAAGTTTGCTTCTTCGCATCGTTGCAAGACCCTACAAAGATTAGACAAGCAAACACCAAAGGAAGATCCATACACGGAGAAGTCGTCCATAAAGACCTCTACCATGTCCTCAATAAGATCGGAAAAAATGGACATCATGCAACGTTGGAAAGTTACGGGAGCATTACACAACCCAAACGGCATCCTTCGATATGCGAAAGTACCGTAAGGGCATGTAAAAGTGGTTTTCTCTTGGTCATTCGGGTGTATGGGTATTTGAAAGAAACCCGAATAACCGTCTAGGAAACAATAAAAAGGATGATTAGCGAGACGTTCAAGCATTTGATCTATGAAAGGTAACGGGAAATGATCTTTTCGAGTAGATGAGTTCAACTTCCTATAGTCAATGCACATCCTATGCCCGGTTATCGTCCAAGTAGGAATCATCTCATTCTTGTCATTTCTAACAACCGTCATCCCCCCTTTCTTAGGCACACAATGAACCGGGGAGACCCACGTACTATCCGATATTGGATAGATAATGCCCGCGTCCAAGAGCTTAAGAATCTCTCTCTTTACAACATCTTTCAAATTAGGGTTTAACCTTCTTTGATGTTCAATAGAGGTCCTCGATTCATCCTCTAAATGGATTCTATGCGTGCACAAACTTGGGGAAATACCCTTGATATCATCTAAAGAATAGCCAATAGCTTTCCTATACTTCCTAAGTTCCACAAGAAGGGAGGATAGTTCGTTTTCATCTAGACTCTCGTTCACGATAACCGGGTATGACTCATTCGGACCTAAGAACGCATACCTTAATCCCGCGGGAAGTTGCTTTAGGTCCACCTTTGGGGCCTTGAGCTCGCTCCAATCGTCCTCCTCAAAACTAGTCTTACCATTGCTAGTCTCTTTGAATGCTAGAACGAACTCTTCTTGAACCGTGGCACCCCGGATGCACAACTCAATAAACGTGGTGTCCTTGTCGACCGGCTTATGAGAATCCATGAGAAGTTCATAGCCTTGACTCTCCTTGCTCAAAAACCCATGATCACCGTGCTCCTTTGTCAAAACCACTTCTAACCCATCTTCCACTCTCATTTCTTCAAGTAATTCATCGGCCAACTCGTCCATGGTCTCGATGTAGAAACATTGCCCGTCTATAGTGGGCTTCTTCATTACTTTGTTGATGTCAAACTCAAGCACTTCTCCTTTACCCAAATGGAGATCTATCTTGCCCTTCCTTACGTCGATTATCGCTCCCGCGGTTGCTAGGAACGGTCTACCAAAGATAAGAGGGTCTTTTGGTTCTTCATCCATTTCAAGAACCACAAAGTCCGTGGGGACGATGAAATCCTTAACCACAATTGGTAGATCTTCAAGTAAGCCAATGGGGACTCTCACGCTTCTATCCGCCAAAATAAGGGAGATGTTGCATGCTTTGTATCGTGTGAAGCCTAATCTCTTAGCTACCGAGAATGGCATGAGGCTCACACTTGCTCCGAGATCACATAAGCAATGATTGAAGGCTAGAGGTCCAAGAGCACATGGTAAGGTAAAGGATCCCGGGTCTCCTAGTTTCTTGGGTACCATCTTCTTTTGTATAATGGCACTACACTCATGGGTTAGGATGACCATGGATTCCATCTCCTTAGCTCTTTCATTGACAGCATCTTTCAAAAACTTGGCATATTGGGGGACAAGTAAGAATGCATCCACCAAAGGCATTGTGAGTTCCACTTTCTCCATTTGCCTATCAAAAATAGCTTTATACTTATCCATGAGTTGTTTCTTGAAACGACCGGGAAAAGGTAGCTTTGGGACGTATGGCTTGGGGACGAACTCATTCTTCTTTGGCTTGGCTTGAGCTCCAACATCTCTAGGCTTGATCTTCTCGACCTCGTCAACCTTATCATGCTCCTTTACTACCTCATCTTCTTTAAGTTCCCCCCCCCCACTTTGGTCCTCAATGTCCACATTGAGGGGAGAAGGAGCTTCTCTTGTAGGCAAGACCGTGCCACTTCTCAAAGTTATGGCATTGACATACTCCTTGGGATTCGCTTCGGATTTGCCCGGAAGTTGACCTTGTGGTCGGGAAGATGAAGCGGTACCTTTGTTCTCCATGTGTTTAACCTTGGAGTTCAAAGCCTCAATCTTTGTGTTGAGGTCATTATAAGAGCAATCCACCTTTGTATGGATCTCCGCTTGTCCTTTGAGGAGTTGTTGGAACATGGAGCTCAAATCAAGTTCTTTCGGTTGAGACGTAGGTGCTTGAAAACCGGGTGGTGCTTTGTGTTGAAATCCACCTTGGTTCCCTTGGAATTGATTCCTTGGGACAAAGGCTTGATTGTTGGTGTTAGAAGCTTGCCCTTGAGGTGGAAATTGTTTTGGTGGAGCTCCTTGAGGTTGAGTAGGTTGTGGAGGGTAGACTTGATCTTGTGGGTTCTCCACATTTGTATTACGGTAGGAGAAGTTGGGGTGGTTCCGGTAGTTTTGATTGAACCCTTGGCGTTGGTAGTTTCCTTGGTTTTGGAAGTTCCCTTGATTCCCCAAGTAGTTAACCTCCTCTTGAGTGTTCATGTCTACGTTCTCCTCTTGAAAGTAACCTTGATTCTCATCATAAGCATCCACAAAGTTGACCGTCTTTTGGGAAGACACTAGTAGTTTGTCAATCAAATTGGCTTGCTTGTCCAACTTGTCGTTAAGAGCTTTCATGTCTTTGGCCCGTTTGTTCTCATCAAAATCACTAGTGGTCCTTGTGGCGCGGTCATAGTCATCGCCATAGGTACCGTCACTTTGGGCCAAATTCTCGACAAGCTCCATTGCTTCCTCAACGTCTTTAGCCAAGAAGTTCCCGTTAGATGCCGTGTCAAGAAGCATACGGATCTTAGGTAAAGCACCACGGTAGAGCGTGCTAAGGAGAGAGGCGTTGCTAAAGCCGTGATGTGGGCATTGAGACGTGTAGCTTCTAAATCTCTCCCAAGCCTCATTGAAAGACTCATTGGATCGTTGTGTGAAACTTGAGATCTCGTTGCGAAGCTTGGCGGTTCTAGCCGGTGAGAAGAATTTGGCGAGAAACGCGCGTTTGCAATCATCCCACGAAGTGATAGATCCTTGAGGTAAGGTCTTTTCCCATTGGTGAGCCTTGTCACCCAAAGAGAATGGGAAGAGACGAAGCTTGAACCCATCTTCGGAGACCCCATTGATCTTCGTGAGACCACATATCCGGTCAAATTGGTCAATGTGGTCCAAGGGATCCTCCATGGACAAGCCATGAAATTTGTTGGCTTGAACCATGTTGATAACTCCCGGTTTTACTTCGAAGTTGTTATTCTCCACCGGTGGAGCTTGAATGCCTTGGCGGTTTTGGTGAGCATTAGCGGCATCGCCTTCTCCAACAACGTTTCTAGCTCTTGGTGGATGGTTGGGACCTCTTGGCCGGGCGGGTGGATGAGGATCGTTGTGGGCGTTCCCTCCTTGTGCGGGGTGGTTTCCATTACCACCTTGTGCGGGGTGGTTTCCATTACCACCTTGGTTGTTGCCGTGTCCATCCCCATTCCCACCGTTCCTTTGGTGGGGAATGGGTTCATTGATGTTCCCAAGTGGAACATTCTCAAAGTGATCCATGTTGGTCTCAACTTCTTGTTGTCTTACACTTCCGTCCCTTGTTCGAAACCCTCGGTATGATCGATGTATGTCGTCCCGTGGTCCAACTAGATTGTCGTTGCCTCGAGATCGTGTATGCATGCACCTATAGGTTGAGAGAGCAATGGAAAGCAAACAAGATTAGTAACTTTGTAGCAAATAAAGCTTAATCTCACAAAGAGCCTAAACCTCAATGTTAAAACAAATCCCAATATGGCAACGGCGCCAAATTGATACAAGACTTTTTAGTCTCTAGGAGGTATCAATATCCCCAATACGATGTAGTAAGAGGTTATCAATCCATGATTGAGATTGTTCTAAACACTAAGAATGCAAGGTTCATAAGTAATTTAAGCTAAACAAGGTGGTTGGTAATTAAGTATCCAAATTAAACAAGTAAAACAACTAAGCAAGATGTAATCCAAATAACAAAAGCGGAACAAGAGATAAGGTTAATGATATAAGGTGATCCAAGTCCAATTAGTGGTGTTCATTTACTCAAGAAGCTAATTCCTAGGCAATAGATCTCTAATCTAGATTAGTTCTCTTTCAAGCAACTAATCACTATGCTAATTATCAAGTCCATTAGCAAATCATCATTTGTGGATTAACAATTAGCAAGCATTAAGAATCATAACAAGATCAACCAAAGATATACCCTAAACAACTAATGTCTTAGGTTAGGAACATAAATCTCTTGTCTAGTTTGGTCTTGGCATTTCATCAAACACTTGGTGTTCATGAAATGCCTTGTGATCTAGATCCACTCTTTCAAGCTAGATCTAGCATTAAGGACTCTAGACAAGAAGGAATATAAGATTATCTAATCCTAAACACCACTAATCAAACCCTAGATCACCCTAATCTACCTTATCTCAAGGTCCTTAAGACTACTCACTAATCATCATGGGTTTAACAAATCCAAGAAAAGAAGTGTTAAAACTCATGATCAAGATGATTGAATGATTAGAAAGTAGAAGATAGATGGATTCAATCAAGAAAACAATACTCAAATTGCATAAATTAAAAGGATCAATCTCTTACAAATCACTCTTAGAGAGGGTTTTTGCTTAAGAAAAGACTTAGCCCTTCCAAATTAGGTTTTTGGGCTTAAATAGTGAATAGTGACGAACCGGGTCGACCCGGGACAAACCGGGTACCGACCCGGTTTAAATGGATAAAATGTTTTGTTTCGGCCAATACCGAGGACACACCTCGGTGTCACTGCTCGGTATCGATCGATACCGAGGACACACCTCGGTGTAACACCTCGGTATTGAGCCTGGGTTTTTACACCGATGAGCCAATACCGAGCAGTGGCCTCGGTATCGGGGCGATTGTTCTTCAGTGGATACCGAGGTCACTCCTCGGTATCATTGCTCCGTATTAAGGACTTTTTCCCCCGAATTCTTCCTGTGGCAGTACCGAGTTGTGACACCGAGCAGTGGCATCGGTGTAATCCCCTGAAGCTTTGGTGTCGATCGATACTCGGTGTCACACTTGGTATCGGTCGATGCTCGGTGTTTAAGCTTGCTTTACGATACCGAGCACCAGTGCCGAGCAGTGACCTCAGTACGGTCTCTGTCTCCTCTCCTCGGGTCTCGAATCTCCTCGTTTAACACCTGAAATACGATCCAAAACATGCAAGAACTCTCTAGGACTAAATGTGGACACACTAGACTCCTAAAATGACTAAAATGCTAAAAAGATATCATGAACTACATGCAAATGAATTGAAACCTATATGAAACGGATGCTAGAATGATGCAAAATACGATGATATCACAACTGCATCGATGAGATGGCATGCTGATCATTTTCTGACAGATGGGGAGGTTACTCATCCTTCAGATACAAAAGCGTGGAAACACTATAAGACGGTACACCAAGACTTTGCTAGAGAGAAACGAAATGTGTTTCTTGGTCTTTGCACAGACGGATTTAATCCATTTGGTATGTCTGGTAGGCAATATTCTTTATAGCCAGTAATCCTAACGCCTTACAACCTTCCTCCAGATATGTGCATGCAAAGTGATTTTTTATTCTTGAATATTTTAGTACCTGGTCTGAAGCATCTGAAGCGTTCTCTTGATGTGTTTTTGCAGCCTCTGATAGAGGAATTGGAGCAGTTGTGATATACCAGGGTTCGGACATATGATTTTGCAAGAAATTTTTTTTTACAATGTGTGCGGTGCTTATGTGGACAATAAGCGACTTCCCTGCTTACATGATGTTATCAGATTGGACTACGCATGGGCGATTGTCTTATCCATCTTGTCTCGATCCGATAGATGCGTTCCAATTGAAACATGGCCGTAAAATAAGTTGGTTTGATTGTCACCGCCGATTTGTACTGATTAACCATCCATATCGGATAAACAAGCAGTTGTTTAGAAAGAACAAAGATGTTCGTGTTCCTCCTTCTGTTTATATTTCCAGGGAAGATCTAGAAGCAGAAATTGATCATTATGGTGCACTGGAAACAGTCAATCGTGGTGGAAATTGGCAAACTCCAGCTAATATGCCGGATGGATATGGGGGGGGGGGATCACAATTGGCATAAGAAATGCATATTCTAGAAGCTTCCATATTGGAAGGATCATTTGCTTAGACACAATCTGGATGTCATGCACATTGAGAAAATTTGTTTTGATAACATCATGCATACTATGTCGAACGTGTGTGGAATGACTAAAGATAGAGGTAACTCAAGACTAAACTTGTCTGATGTTTGTTTTCGGAATGAGTTACATATTACAAGTAATGGGAAATCACATGTTCCCATATTTCGCTTGGGTGCGGAAGAAAAGTCAGCTTTCTTCAAATGGGCGATAACTGATGTGAAGTTTCCGGATGGGTACGTATCTAATCTAGCTAAATGTGTTGAGAAAGGGCAAAAATTTTCCGGGATGAAAAGTCATGATTGTCACGTCTTTATGCAACGACTACTTCCTTTCGCATTTGATGAACTTCTACGAGGAAATATATACGCAATTGCAGGTAAATTTAAATTGATCACATATGTAAAAATTGATATAATTAATATAGATGAAATGGAAAATTAACATTCTTACCTTATATGTGGTTGTCATTGTAAGTATTGGAGCATTTTTTCGGGATTTTTGTACCCGCACTTTGTCAGAAGATGTTATTGTACAACTTGATGCTAGTATTCCTATTTTGTTGTGCAATTTGGAGAAAATATTTTCCCCAACTTGATGCTACCTATCCATTTCCCTCACGAAGCAGAACTTGGGGGACCTGTGCAGTATCGGTGGATGTACCCATTCGAGCGATTCATGGGACATTTGAAGCGGAAGGCTAAAAATCTAGCCAAAGTTGAAGGCGCAAAAGTAGAAGGAAGTTTAACAGAAGAAATTTTTCATTTCACGGGATACTATTTCGGCTCGAAGGTCCGCACACGGAAAAGGGCAGCACGGCGATATGATGATGGAGGTGTAGGACGAACATATGCTAATGAAGGTGTCCCAGACATCTTTTCTTCAATCGGTCGATTATGTGGAAGAGTGAAATCAGTTTTGTTTGCCAATGAAACAGACAATCACAGTGCACAAACATATATCCTCTTAAATTGCGAAGAACTTAGTTAATTTGAGATGTAAGTGTATAAACATACATATATATGGCTAAATTATATATCCATTTATGCTTTAAAATAATTACGATGTATCTTACTTGTAAATACTTTTGTATGCAATGAATTTGTTAGACATGTACGAGAAGTCATTGAAAGAATCTCAGACGACGAAATCAACAAGCGTAATGATCAACACTTTACCCCGTGGTTGAAGACGCAAGTACGTAGAAATTAAGTTTTAACTAATTAATTACTTGGACAATCTAATACATATATTAATTTTGTTAATTAACGATTTAGGTCGAGCATGGGGATACTGCATATCCAATTTGGTTCCATGAGTTAATCAAAGGCCCCATATCGAAGATAACGACTTCATCCATGCATTGCAAACGCTGATATATATTTCATACATTCTATACGGAAATCATAGAGCAACTGCCAACTACAGGGTATGTGTGTGGGGCGAAATAGATTTTTATGGAGTGTTGCAAGACATAATTTAAGTTGAGTACCCCGTCTGCTTAGGTTTGAAATGCGTTCTCTTCAAATGCGACTGGTTCGATCCAAAAGTTGATCGAGGGGTCTGTAAAAACAAATTTGGGGCAGTAGATGTCAACCAATCGCGCCGTTACAATAAGTATGAGCCATTTATCCTAGCATCACAAGCAGAACAAGTCAGCTTTGTTCCATATCCGCGAGTTCGCAGCACGCGTATCTCATGGTTATCATTTATAAAAGTTTCTCCGAGGGGTCGAATTGTGGGGGTTGAGGATCTACCAATGCAGCAAGATCATCGCTCTGATATGCCAAAACCAAATGAGAGCACTGATGACATCCTTTTGATAGATCCTCAAAACAGGCAAGTTGAATATCTCCCAGACGATACAGAGGAAAAAGATGAGAAAGATGAATTCGAAGAAAGTGATGAACCAAATGATGAAGAAACGGATGTGTCTTCGTCTGGAAATGAATCCGAGTGAGTAATTATTGTGAAATTTAATGTATTATTAATAATGTTTTTCATTAGTAAGTTATTAATTATTGTGAAATTTAAGTCATGCCCTAAACCCTAAATTTTGATCCCATCTCCGATTATCTCCACTCATTTCCCGCCAAATGAGCGACGATTAATAAATCACGAGACATAGACGAAATTAGGGTTAACAAAGGGTTAAATTCTGTGTCTAACCCTTTGTTGACCCTAATTTCGTCTATGTGTCTCGTAATTTATTAATCACCGCACATTCGGCGGGAAATGAGCGGAGATAATCGGAGATGGGATCGGGGTTTAGGGTTTAGGGCATTTCATAAATATCGTCGCAAATTCGTCGTAAATTTACGATGATTTCTATTAAATCATCGCAGATTCGTCGTAAAAAGAAATCGTCGCGAAATCATCGTAAATTTACAACGATTTTACGACGATATTAATGAAATGCCCTAAACCCTATGCAGCAAGACCCTAAACCTTAACATCTTAACCCTCACCCTCATGACAATAATGCTTATTGTATGTATAGGGAATAAGCTAAGAGATTTCATAGAAATAGTCGTAAATTTACGATGATTTTGCGACGATTTCTATTTAATCGTTTACGACGATTTTGCGACGTATTTTATGAAATCTTTTTAAACCCTAAACCCTCAGCCCTAAACCCTAAACCTTAACATCTCATTGTATTACATCTTATTGAATTGATCGGGGATGGAAACTCGATCAATAAATGTGATCTCCGCAAACTGAATCATTGTCTTACTAATTCTTCGTAAAGCTACCATGTACACAAACTCTCTGTTTTACTATTTATTCCATCTCGATGAACATATAGATGATTTAATGATTTTGGGTTTATGGTAAACATTTAGATGGATTTCAGATATGTTGCAATCGATGTAACAATCGTCGTACCTATGCCATATACCCTAAACCGTATTTTAACAATAGTTCGTCGCAAAATTACGACGATTTTACGAGGAATCGTCGCAAACTATGAATTTAATTTACCGCGTATAGGAAAATGAAACAGTTTGGATGTTCCCGCTTGTGGGAAAACCAAAATTTTCATTTTCATTTTGCAAAAATTTTGCGCTGATTCTTCGTAAAATCGTCGCAAATTTGCGACGATTTAGCGACGACCATAAATTCTATATAAACACACGCTCATATTTCATTTCTTCATTCTTCAAATCTTAATCTCTCTCTTGCATCTCTCATCTCTCGCGAATACCTTGCAAAAAAAGTAAAAATTTAAATAATTTATTTTAATTTATTTTAATTTGTATTTAATTTAGGTTAGTATAGATAGGAGTGGAAACATTTAGGTGGATAGAAACGAAATCAAATTAAGAAAAATATAAAATAGGAGATTTCGAGTGATGGATAGTAATTTTGATATGTGTTTATAGATAGTAAGTTTTCTTCATTTTTATGCAGATGAGCCATCGTCGTGCCCACTACGTTCAGTTTTTGAGAGAGATTGGTGCGACATCGATTAGCAGACAGCCCGCGTCTTCTGAGGCTGCAGAGACAGATTGCGTCCCTACGACGCAAATACATAGTGTTCCACCGCCGCCACCACCACCTCAGTTTCTGCAAGCTGGAGGTCGTGCGTCGGCCCCATATGCACATATGACAGTCCATGATTTGCTTGCACAGCCGGGCCGGCATAGGCTTAAGAGATTAGACACAGACCATACTGACGGTGCAGAATGGTAATATTTTTTTTTTGAATTACATTTATTATTACATATTTATATTTAATTAATATATTTTTGAATTATTATTTCATGTTTGGTATTGAATGCAAGGTCGGACGCACCGTTTCTGACATCATCAAGTCCTACTTTTCCGAGCCTCATACCAAGTGGAAACAGCTCCCAACACACGTCAAGGAGACATGGTTCAAGATGTTTGCGGTACGTATTGACAAAAATTTGTTTTTTTCCTTATTTTTATTATATTTATATATATAGTTAATTTAATTTTATAAAATATTTAATTATTTTTGTTTCTCATGCAGCAAAAATATGACTGGGATCTTACAATTCATGGCGAGGTTGAATCATTGTTCCTCGAGAGGGTGAAGCTTCGCATCCAAGGGGTAGTTTGTGAATGGAAAAAGGATGGCGATGAATCAAAGCCCCGACACATGGATAAAGCCGTATGGGATGGCTTGGTGCGGTATTGGCTGGATCCAAAATCGATAAGAACTTCGGAAAAGTGTTCGGCTTCCCGCAACACGGTTGGTGCGGACGGCAAACCCAAGGTTTTGCCTCATACAGCCGGCATAACGCCTTTTACGGGTGTTCGTCTAAATATGATAATTAAATTTATTTAAATTATTTCGTTTATGTAATTTACTTCATCAATAACATTGTTTTTTTTTTCTTAGGCCGCCGAAGACAAAGATATACTTCTTCCGATGATGAAGGTTTTTGAGCGGACGCACGAGAAGAAGAATTGTGTATTTGTTTCAGAGAAGGCTCTTTATAAACTATTTAATTATTTAAGACAATAATGAATGGGGTCGAGACTCTAGACTATAACGTAACCAAAGTCAAATGGATTTTCGTATGATTACCATTTTTGTAGATTATATTATCCTATTAGGTCAAAAACTCATGTGACCTCATTTTTTTGAATAAACAAATTTATAAAACTAACAACATTCCAGCTGGTTATTTACTTATTTTATACTATCTTTATCTTTTTCATTTGCTAGTCTAATTGTCTAAATAAGTGACCAAAAATTGACTTTACGAGATATACGTATTGTCAAATCGTCACTATATGTCATGAACAATTCATAAACAAAAGAATTACATTTTTTTTTATAATATATGGGTTTAATTCTTTCCAGTGTAGATTTTTGAAACATCATTAGTACATTTTTGAACCAAATCAAATTCAAAACCCAAAACCATACGAAACAATTATATCTGATTATAAGTTTATAACTTAAAAACTCGAATTGATATTTAGCTAATTTCTATTAGATGAAGTATGATCACTTAGATTTTTTTGTATTTCTAAATCCAAACTATAAAACAAAATCCAAAATCGTTCGAGGTCTTGTGGTCGGATGGTTGGGGACGGGGTCGGGGTGTTACNAAAAGTAAAATTTTGGTTATATCGATAATTGTATAAAAGGAATTTTTATATTTTATCGATAATGATTAAGGTAAATCATGTCCATATCCAAAAAGTTAGATATGAATAAAATTTGTTATTATCGCGGCTGTTGGTTAGTTGAAAAAAAATATGGCAAATTATAGTGATTATCGTTAAAAATAAAACCCTAATGCATATCATGATATTATATAAATACGACTCATCTTAAGTCTTTTTATGCATCCAAAAATTAATGTAATTTTATTTTACCTAATTTTGCAATATGGTGCTCTCTCTTTACCTTTCTAATGATTCTTTTGTGTGTTCATCAGCTCGTGAACTTGGACTCTCCATTGATGAACATGGTGCGTGGGTGGAGTCGTTCTTACAACCCGGTAATTTTGCATCCCAGCGTTGCTTGCGTATTTTGTTTAGTTACATGTTCTCTATATTTTTTTCGGTTCTAATACATCTTTTGTGGCCTCTGGACAGGGCAACCTATTTCACAGTGATGGTTTAATAACGATATGGATTATATGTTCCTCTGTTTTGTCTAGGTTTCTTTTGGGTTTGACATTTGGATTGATTGTTTATTTATTTATTGCTATTTATAATATTCCTCGCCTTTTGAGTTTTTTCTTGGTTGGTTAGGTCTTTACAGTTTTTTCTGTCTTTTTCAGCTCAATTTGCTTCCGTTGTTCATCTTGATATGCTTGCGAATTCGTGTGAGTCTCTTCCTATTTTGTTGTATCGGCCTATATCGGGCACCAATGAGTTTTGTTGCCATGGAGGTATCGATCGTACCACTTTCAATCCGTTGCGTTCATATAATGTTCCCTATGTCTTTCGTGAGGACAAAGACACTTCATAGATTTTGTCTATTTTTGTGGAATTCATTTCTTATCTGTTTTCGTGTTTATCGTAGAAATTGCTCATAAGTGTTTTCTTTTTTGGGGGTAAAAATAAGTGTTTTTGTTATTTAAAATAAAATAAAATTGGATGTCATGCTATGCAACATTCAGCTCGTGGGTTTTCTCTCGGAGATTCGCTGCTGATTTGGCGAGTTGCAGGTTCTTTAGTGACAACTTTTTGTATTCAAAACTTTCACTTAAGTTTCTTTGGGATTTTCGATCGAATGAGTGGGTGGTTTGTCGACGAGTGTCGGGTGAAGAAGGTTTGTTTATAGAACTGTGTAGAATGATCTTTTATTTTTAATTTTATAACATGTTTTTTTATTGTGTGTTTGTTTTGTCTGGTGTTTCTCCCATTCTAAAGAGAGTCTATGGAGTCAATGATTGTAGCATGTATATTACGTCAAAGATTCGGTGCAACACCATCATGTTTCAAAGTTTTTGGTTTCGGTTTGTTGTATTCAAAACCGTCAACCAAATTTGAATGGGACGTTC
>PKML01063595.1:141084-161575 GCA_002933935.1 Eutrema yunnanense | reverse complement strand
AACATTTTTATTTAATTTATGGATAAGCAATAAATCATTCATAATTGCATTTTAATTGAGTCTCAAACTAAACGTGAGCTCAACTAAACAAATAAATTAGGCTTTTTACTACTAAATTAATTTTTGATGGGGTTAAACTTTTTTTTTAAAGTGGGGTCAGTTAAATTTATTTGAGGATATAACATAAAAACAAAAACAAAAATCATAGGGGTCAGCTGACGCCACTATAGCCCAAGTAGTTCCACTCCTGTTGGTAATCAAATGAGTCCGATGACTGAGTCGGTGGCGTTTGAGGTTTGAAGAAAATTTTGAGGCTAGAAATTATTTGGTTTTATCTTTGAGAAAGATGATTGAGGCCATACCAATAGGCTATGTTCCTGTAGGTGGTTGAGCAGTTTCCACATCAGATTTGATAATAATGTCGCACATAGTTTGTGCCTTATCAGTGAGTCTCCATAATAAATTTGGTTACGTGATAATGAAGCTTCTTCTTAGTCTTTAAGAAAAAAAGATTTTGAGGATTCATAACATTATAAGGTAAAAATAGAGATTTGGTTCAAATTTTCTATGGATGTAAACTTCATTCCTTTGCTATACAATATTTCATTATGTATCAGCTTTAACTTATACCCTTTTTGAATATGAGCTAGTTTGATACTAATAAAAGAAGCAAAACACGATCATGAGGATTCACAAACTCGTCCTTATGTTAATCGACACATTATGAAGAGTAATTCAGCACCTCTTATCTTTTGAACTTATGATGATCCAAATAACTTGGAGCAAGGTCTGCAATATAATTAAATTAACATCATAGTCAAAAGATGAAGATTTGTCTGCTTTTTTCGGTTTAGGATTGTTTGTGGTTTTCTTCTTGGCTTCGGATTTTCTTTTGATTTCAATGTGTATATTATTTTAGAGAGTTTTGTTTGTGTATATACACGAAGTAGCATGATTTTTTTTTAGTTTGGTTAAAAGATTTGCATCTTTGTGCCAATGGTTCCATTACGTTGCACGAAAGCGCTGGCGAAGCTCCGATTCATGCTCCGAATTCGGAATCGTCAAAAACAATAAAAAGTTATTTAATTTTGTATTGAAAACTGAAAACATCACTTATTTGAGAACAAAAAAAATCCTTAAAACATCACTTATTTAAGACAGATGGAGTAATATTTATATTATGTATTGGTATTTTGTTGTTTAAACTTTATAACATTTTTTTTAAAAAAATATTATGTTTAATACTAAAATGTCCAAAACAAAGCCAAATTATAAACCGGATTATCCATCTATAAATAAACTAATATATCAACTTTTTAAAATTTAGTTTATACCTGCTCAAGGTGCGGAAGATGCAATTTCATCTCACGAGTAGTTGAGTGAATGTGATGAGATATCATAAGATGGGAAACAAAGATGCTAAGACTGTGATCTCAAGGACATGTTGCTTCGCAGAATCCATATCAGTTCTTTAAAACTAGATTTTTAAAAGAAGAAGAAGAAAAGAAAGCTACCGTTCGAGAGAAGCAAGACAAGTTTTATTCGATTGGTGGAATGTTCATTACAAGTGGCCTTACCCTACTGTAAGCCAAAAACATATTTTATGTTCATCGAGCTAACCATAATTACAATAATGGGAGTTAATCGTTAGCGTAATCGTCTCTGCCATCTAACCATAATTACAATAGTGGGAGTTAATCGTTAACATAACGTAATCGTCTCAGACATTACCACATATTTATTATGTTCTTTATATTCTTGGTTTGCTCTTTCTTACCTTCACTTATTATGCTTTTTCTCTCTATGTATGGTTTAGTTTGTTTGTTAAAATCTGTTGAGCAACAAGACATAGTAGTTAAACAATCATTTGTTTCTTAATTTTCCTCTTTGGCTCGAAATTGATGCGAAGTGATGATGTGTATTTTTTTTGTTTTCGCAGCTATACACATCATGTTAGTATCACTGATCAAAATCGTTTTTTTTTAAACTAAATTTGGTCTTGGTATGAATCAAGAACCGAGTTTGAATATAAGCTTTGATGGAAACACTCTTGGGTATAGCCGGATCTCGGGCAACCAATACTTCACCAAACCGTTTTTAACTCTCCAATCAGATTCAATAGAGGCGATTCTACTTACAACCAAGCAATAAAGACTTGTGGGGAAACAAAACCGATTGTTTATGCTTCCTTCTCACTAGATAATCTTATAGAAGTTTATAAGGACTGATCATTAGGGTTCATCGTACTGGACCACAAGAAAATATATATACTTCAGCACTTAGGTTCCGATGATGAGTAAGCATTGTTTTGAAACGTTGGAAGCATGCGTGTTGTGCTAAAGTGTGATAAGCCATTCGAAGGTAAGGTTATCGTATTTGGTAGAGATTTTAGACAAATATTGCCAGTTATCCCGGATGGATCTAGGGTGGAGACGGTTTTAGATGCTCTTAATTCATCAGTGCTTTGGAAGGGTTGTACGGTTTTCATGCTTACAAGAAACATGAGGCTTCACGTGGGGCTTAGTGATCGTGATGCCGAAGATCTAAAATCTTTTTTGGTGTGGATTCTGGACATCGAAGATGGTAAGGCCACATTGAGCGAGTCTAACAGTGGTAAGTCTGAAATCAAGATTCATGAAAATTTGTTGATAATAGATTGCGACGATCCTGTTAGATCAATTGTGAGAGAGATCTACGGAGATTAGTTTGCCACGAGAACTGATCCTAAGTTCTTCAAGGAGAAGGCTATATTGAGATGATTAATGATTAATTATATGCTACCGCAGTTACCAAGTAATAGTGTTTTGTTTCATGTCTTCTATTGTGTCATTAGTATTTATATATGTTTATGTGTTGCCTTAACCGTAACCATGTTTGTTCATTCGGTAAATGATGAAAAAGTTTATCTATGTTCTGATAGTATCGAGACTCCTTACAGAAGTACTACATATGACATGGCTTACACGCAAAAGTTCCTAAACAGTGTCAAGACTTTTGGGTTTCCTAACCATAAGTTGGCATTGAAGGTAGGTGCTCTTATTATGTTGCTCAGAAACATTGATCCAAAAGGTATATTGTGCAATTGAACACGATTGATAGTTACTCAGATGGCTAATCATGTTATCGAACCTAGGGTTATTACAGGAAAGTTTAACAAAGGTCTCGATGATAGGGTCTTGATACCTAGGATGTTCATTTCTCATATGGATACAGGGTTCCCTTTTAGAATGCGACATCGACAATTCCTTATATCACTTTCATTTGCAATGACTATAAATAAAAGCCATGACAAACTCTAGAAAGGGTGAGTTTATTTTTACCAAGACATGACTTCTTTCATGGACATCTTTATGTTGTCGTTCCCAGGGTTACTTTGAGGAGTGGTTTGAAAATCCTCATCACGAACAAAAATAGAAAGTTAAAAAAGAAAACTATTAATGTTGTCTACATATAAGTTTTCGAAAACTAATTTAGTTTGGTTTGTCGTTTGTTTTTGCTTTGTTTTTTTATTTTTTTTTATTTTGCTTTGTTCATTTGGGAAAACATGGATATGAGAATTCTGGTTGGTTTTGCTATGGTTATGGTTATCTATCTACCAGGTTAGCGTAAAAAAATAACTCTATGATCTAACTGAATGTTTTGGCACACTAGCAAAAAATATTTTTAATGATCATAAAAATAAAGCATGTAAACATGTAATTTACATGATCATGATGATTCTTAACAAAGTTTAAATCTTGCGGTATCTGGAGGATTCTTAACAAATGTACATGATCATAAACATATAATTTAGACTTATGTATCAACATGTAACAAACTAAACAACCTCCTTTTGGTTAAAAGCATGTAAACAAAGTATCTTGCATTAACTTCACCATGCGAATTCTTAACAAAGTTTTAACCTCAAGTCAACTACGACCTTATAGTAGTGTTTAAAAGATATTTTCAGATTTCTAGCTCTTTAAAAGCATAGTTTTTTAAAACATACAATGCATGCAAAACAGAGTATGTGGGTGAGCTCACAAAAACTTGAATTTTTTTTGTAAGCACTTTAGGTGTATCTTAAGCAGCTGTGGTAACGAGTAAAATATTCAATAAAAAGTTGTTGACCTTGGAGAAAACTTGAATCGCTAGGAGTATGATTTGGCAATAAATACATTTGGTGAAAGTACTCATTTTTGGGCGGTCGTTTTAATGTTTGTATCACCGCCAATATCGTCACCACCATCACCTTCTCATCTATCTTGACTGATGGTTCTTTATAGCATGTTGACTCGAAAAGAAGCTAGCGTCTAACTGAGGTCAAAAGATCCATATTAGATAGTTATTAATTATGCTCTCTTGGTGGATACTAATAATAGTTGTTCCGGTACCACCTCATAAACATGAGCCAATCACATCGTTATTAAAAGATGTTTGCGCAAGATTAAGGCTACGAAATACTCAAACATGAGGGTTATGATTGGCGCATGTCTTTGATAGTGTTATGGAGGACTTATGGAATAAAAGTGGTGAAGGATATCGTTTATAAAAAGGTTCACCGGGTTCATCCTTATCACATATTCGGATATGTGCATCCTAATGGATAACATTTTTTTACTTCCTCTTCATCTATAGGTCAATTCGGATTTTTATTGTTTGATAACTAATTATGATAATCGATAAACAAGTTGTGGATAATGTATAATTTTAGAAATGTTTTAAACCCGGCAACAATACGTGATTTGAAGGTATTAATCACTAAACAAGTTGGTTTAATCCACTCTTTTGTATAATTGTTTTTTAAATACTGATTTCGAGATATTTTGTAGGTTTTTAGATATCGGTTTTCTTTCTGAGGAATCGGGGCGGTTGAATATGTTAGAATACTCCCAATCTTTTATTTCGTAATGAACTCCTTATAACGTTCCAAAAAAACAAAAAAAAATGTTTCGGTTATTAAAAACACATCAAACAAAAGCCAAAGAACAAATAACGAAAGACAAAGAAAAAAAGTGGCGGGGTATGACCTTCTCGGGGATTTGGTATAAAAGAGACGGGTATTGTAGGGGTATATATAGCCTCACGAAGACGCTAGGATTTTGAAAAAAATTTCTATTTTAAAATAAAAATCAGTAAAGATAAATATAGAAAATATTGAAGTATATCATATATACGATAATCATGAAAAAAAATCGGTCATTTGTCTATTGGGGCGGGGCCCACGGGTTTGGACTCAAATTGACATGCCTAACAGGAGCACATCGGTCCTTTGTCTTTTGATTATTTTCTTACACTACTGTTTTAGTAATGATTTTGTTTGATGTAACGCGACTTGAGGCTTCAAATCTATTCGTGCACATTCTTCAGGTTTGTTTCTTTTTATCGATATCACTGTTTAATTTTTGAATATATTTTCAAATATATTTGTTTTGGACCTTAACAAAATAAAAAATATAAGACGTTTTTTTACAAATTAATTCATATAAAAGGGGTGATATTGGTTGCCTTTAATCTTATACCTTATACCCAGTGAAGGAGCTGTCATTGCTCTCATGTTCATAATTGATTAATTATGAGTAACTAAATCTTAATACAATACATCTTTAGATAATTTCTTATGTGTCTTCATACGGATTTCGCAATAATTGATCGTGGATTTTTCGTGTTTAATTTTTTTGTTAGAAAGCATATTTTGGTTTAGCAGTTTTTTAATAGATGTCTGTAAGATCATGTTAACATTTGTACTCTTAGACATTGTGTCTCAACCAGGGGCGGATCTAGGTAGCGTAGGGTGGGGGCAGCTGCTACCAGTAAAATATACAAATAAATTTAGTTAGATAAAATTTTGTAAAGTTTCCATAGCTCAGTTGGTCCAAACACTTGTTTTGCCCCCACTGGATCATGGTTCAAATCCCTACCCTAACACTTGCCTCTCTTTAATTATTTTTCCGTTGCCTCTTTCTTTAATTATTTTTCCGTTGCCTCTTTCTTTAATTATTTTTCCGTTGCCTCTTTCTTTTTATGTATATTTCCGTTCTTCATTTATTTTTACCCATAAATCAGTTTGATGTTATAACGTCTTTTTATTTTATTTCAATAGTTGGATTTCATTTTTTGATCAAAAAAAAAGTTGGATTTCATTCTTTCGTTTTTTGCTTTAGTTTTCAAAAACAATTTTTTAAAGATAAAAAATTCTAATGAAATATTTTGAAGTGCTAAAAGATGCTATTAATTTTTGTGTTTATAAAAAAAATTCAAAACTGGTATGGAAAATATTAAACAAATTTATGTAATATGTATATTATATTAATTTATTTTTATATACCCCCACTCAAAATATTTTCTAGATCTGTCACTGGTCTCAACCTACGTCTATCGAGACATCAAATGACATTACTTACATAAATTATATTTTTTGTCTTTCTTTTTGGTTGCGTCTAATTTGTTAACATTTCTATGATCTTTCTATTCTTTTTCTTCTTCCACCGAATTGGTAGGTACATTCATGATCTTAAAGACATCTATTTGTTTTGTAAATGATTTTCAGATTCCATGTTCGATAATATAATTTTATCATACTTTGGAGCCCGCACATGGTGCGGACCATATCACTAGTTGTCTAAATAAGTGACCAAAAATTGACTTTACGAGATTTACGTATTGTCAAATCGTCACTATATGTCATGAACAATTCATAAACAAAAGAATTGCCGAGCACATCTTCAACAAGTTGACTTCCAAGGTCATCGAGCGAGAGACACAGCTCTCTCAGCAGCTATTTTCTGGTGGTTCGTCGGTCAAGTCTGGAAGGTTGACCACACCCGATATTGACCGGATCTACGAGGAGGTATATAAAATAATTACATACTTAATAATTTTTAGTTCTTAATTTTTTTTTAAAATTCTAATTAACTGTAAATTTAAATGTAGGTCGCCCCTAAGAAATATGGGAAGATCATCGGGATGGGATCTATTGAGATGTCTCAGCCGCTTCGTCATTTGCTCCGCGACAACGATCACCAGAAGATGATCCCATCGTCTTACGTGCCACGATTACGAGTCTTCAGCAGCGGGTTGAGACCAAGTCTGCGGCATATCATGCGAAGATTGCGAGTCTTCAGCAGTGGATTGAAATGGATGCTACGACGAATGACTCGCTCTTCGACATCATGGCAACATGGAACCCGCAAATGAAGACAATGTTGCGGGAAAAACGACGAAGACGAGCAGAAGCAGACGCGGCAGCGGCACAAGAAGCAGGGGTAAGCAATCAGCCACCGACGCAGACATCTGGTGCGCCGAGAGATGGGGAGCCACGTCCCAAAAACGATTTGGTTCTCGAGGATTACGAAATAATTTTTTAGATTACGATTTCAAAATCTATATTTTAATATATAATCTTTTTTGTAAGAATATTTTGTAAGAAAATTTTATTATATAATATTTTTTAAATTTTCAATTAATAATTTCAAAATTAATTAAATTATAAAAATAAAATAATATAATTCATTAATTAATTAAACTAAAAGCAATTACAAATCGTCGTAAAATCGTTGTTAATTTACGACGATTCATTAGCAACGTATTTACGACGGTTCTTGTTTTCCGAAAAATCGTCGTAAAATCGTTGTTAATTTACGATGATTTTACGATGATTCATTAGCGACGTATTTACGACGGTTCTTGTTTTCCGACGAATTTACGATGAAATATTTACCTCTGATTTACGACGAATATTTGTCCACCTAGTCATCCTAAATTCGTCGTAGTTTCGTCGTAAATTGTCTTCGAATTTCCATGGTTCTTACGACGTGTTTCTATTCGTCGTAATTTCGATGTAAAATTTATGACGATTTTACGACGATTGTTAAGCGATGATTTTTTGCCCCTCATAATTTCCCGACGATTTTTGGTTTGTGACAATCAGTTAATGACGATTTCTGTTTCGTCTCTAATTCGATGGTACACCTGTTTTGCAACGATTTTACAACGATATATGTATTTGCAAAATGGATGTTTTTTTGTAGTGTTTCCCCAAAAGGGGAGGAAGATGGAATTGATCTCTCCCAAAAGGAGGAAATTGATAAAAAAAAAAAAAAATCTCTCTCCATAAAGGAGGAAATTGAGAAGAACATACCCTCTTGGTCTAGAAAATTCAGTTTTGCTCGGGAGTAAGATTGAGCGATGGTCGATGTTTTAATTGGGCCGGAGTTGGATCGAGGTCCACTAGAAGAATTATCAGGGCCAAGCCCACTAAGGAAATCACCTGGTCCAAGCCCATTTTGATACGGTCATGTTGGAAATTAACCGATTGATTGGAGATTGTAGCGATTCGCTTGAATCGGAGGAACCCCGGTGAAGAACCAGTAAGAGTCATAGCCACGGTGATGCAGCAGCATCTACGGTTGTGTCACACACGATGACATATGTGTCACACACTAAGACGCTAACTTAGATTCTATGGGCTTTACTTCCGTTGGTTTATCTATTGTTGTATGGGCTTTTAACATTTATGTCGGTTTTGGCTTCTTTGTTAGGTTAGAGTTTTCGTTTAAGTCTTCTATTTAAGTTAGCCGTTAGGTTCAATTGTAACTTGGCCTTTGATAATTAACAAACGAGAGATGTCTCTTATATCTTGTTCTTGATTCGATTAAATTCATCTAAACAGGAAGCCGGTCTCAAGCGATTCTTCGAATCTCTCGATTGAGCGAAGCAGGTCCCAAGCGAGGATTCTATCGAATCCCTTGGTTGAGCTGACAGGTCTCTAGAGGTTCATCGAATCCCTAGATTGAGTTGGTTATCATGTTCGTACGATGCGCCATGTTGGTATCAGAACCCTTATCTTTGGTTTCTTAATCAAAGTAGGATCCTTGGATGTCATGTTGAGCAGATGCGTTTATCCTCCCTTGGACAACAATCCGTTTTGTCAATTCGAAGTCTCGGTATCAAAGTCTAGGGTCGAAGATTCACCGTCCATATTCGAGGACGAATCTTCTCAAACCCGAGAAGACCTAATGCAATAGCATATACCGTTGTGTCACACACGATGACGTATGTGTCACACACTAAGACTCTGACTTATATTCTATGGGCTTTACTTCCGTTGGTTTATCTATTGTTGTATGGGCTTTTAACATTTATGTCGGTTTTGGCTTCTTTGTTAGGTTAGAGTTTTCATTTAAGTCTTCTATTTAAGTTCTATTTAAGTTAGCCTTTAGGTTAAATTGTAACTTGGCCTTTGATAATTAATAAACGAGAGATGTCTCTTATATCTTGTTCTTGATTCGATTAAATTCATCAAAACAGGAAGCCGGTCTCAAGTGATTCTTCGAATCTCTCATTTGAGCGAAGCAGGTCCCAAGCGAGGAGTCTATCGAATCCCTTGGTTGAGCTGACAGGTCTATAGAGGTTCATCGAATCCCTAGATTGAGTTGGTTATCATGTTCGTACGATGCGCCATGTTGGTATCAGAACCCTTATCTTTGGTTTCTTAATCAAAGAAGGATCCTTGGATGTCATGTTGAGTAGATGCGTTTATCCTCCCATTGACGACAATCCGTTTTGTCAAGTCGAAGTCTCGGTATCAAAGTCTAGGGTAGAAGATTCACCGTCCATATTCGATGACGAATCTTCTCAAACCCGAGAAGACCTAATGCAATAGCATATACCGATGTGTCACACACGATGACGTATGTGTCACACACTAAGACTCTGACTTATATTCTACGGGCTTTACTTCCGTTGGTTTATCTATTGTTGTATGGGCTTTTAACATTTATGTCAGTTTTGGCTTCTTTGTTAGGTTAGGATTTTCGTTTAAGTCTTCTATTTAAGCTAGCCGTTTGGCTCAATTGTAACTTGGCATTTAATAATTAATAAACGAGAGATGTCTCTTATACCTTGTTCTTGATTCGATTAAATTCATCAAAATAGGAAGCTAGTCTCAATCGATTCTTCGAATCCATTGATTGAGCGAATCAGGTCCCAAGTGATGATTCTATGGAATCCCTTGGTTGAACTGACAGGTCTCTAGTTGATTGATAACACCGTATTTTTACCCGTTTTGCTGTATATATTTTAGAACACTTTAATAAGTGTTCCACTTGGTTTTCTATGCTTTTATCACGGGTTTCGCATGTTTGCGGTTTTTAGGACTCTTTTCAGGTAACTCGGGATAAAAGAGTGCATTTCGGAACAAAAATACGTTTTGGATAAACTTGGACCGTCAAGAAGTCTTGCAGCTTATGAAGACCTTTTCACCGTCGATCATCCCCAAATTTGGATACAACAAAGTAGAGACAACCAACTTTCAAATGCAAGTGGATTGGAGACAATCCAACGGTTGGATCCTTAATTATACCGAAGCACTGAAGACAAATGAAGCTGCCCTAAAGGAGCAGTTCAACGCGCCTGGAGGACTCCCAGCCGTGGCCAACCATCAGTTCGCCGCCCCTGGAGCCATTCCACCCGTGGCCAAGCCCAGTTCCGCCCAAGTTGATACGTTTCTTAACCCGAGGCCAAAACCATCTTTTCCCGTCAAACCCTAAAACGACCCAAGCATGTTGAAGACCTATAAATACTTGTTTTAGACATAAATTTCGTGGACAACGTTTTACACACTAGTTTTGCTTTCATTCTTGTACTCTTGCATTGAGATTTTTGGGATTGGTGAGGAGGTTTCTCACCGAGCTTAGTTCTTGAATTCGTGAGGCTTCTTCACCAATCTCATGCTTAATTTAATCATGTCTTTTTCCATTATGTGTGAGTACTTTAGATTGTTGGGTTTAAAGGATTATTGAGGGGAATTCTATGTTCGATAAGGATTTCACTCAGTAAACCCTAGCCTATTTCTAGAGCTCATCTTGTGGAAAGTTGTTAATGCATGAATCTAGTGTCATGAACTAGAGGCTAATAAGGGGAGTTTAGAACCACAAAAGTGTTGAATCTAATCACCAGTAAAGTTCATCCACAAGGCGTGCGCGTCGTAATATTTTGAAAGTATACTTACGGAATGCCGTAAACCTATGAACCCACTAGCAAATCCCAATCTTACGCGCGGCCAGAGACAAAAGCTACTGCTCGAGTGAATAGATTGTAGGACGTAGGTTGTACGGGAGTAGATTACGTCATTATTTTGTCCTGTTCGTGGAGTTATAATCTAGAAACACCGGTTACTAATGAGCTATGTAATTTTGCTATAGAGTTCGTAGAAGTAGTTTAGTTATCGATTTCATTAGTTTTAAGTGAAAGGGAAAGGAAACCAGAGCCTTAAAAGAGTCTAGGTTGGTCGAAATACTTATGAGCCATCCATGGTTCATTTGTGAGAAATATGTCATTCCGAGCCCACATAAAATTATAAGTCTGGGGGAATGACAGAAAACTTCTGTTTTTGGAGAAAGGAATAAGTGCAACATTTTTACGCAAGAAGAAGTGACTGGAAGTTGTGGTGATCAATAGGTCCTTCATCTCTTGCTGTTTTGCATAATATCTCGCACCCTCCGTCGAAATTACGGTAACCCGAAACACTCTTAATCTCACCTCTAAATGCCTTAAATACCTAGCATCGATTGTCTTGGATTAATCATTTTGATGAGAAACCCACGCCTATACTTAATGAATGTAGAGAGCTAGTTGACCTGATTTTTGGATTTTGAAAGTTTATATTTCGTATGACGGATACCGTGGACTAGTGTTACCGAAACTTCTATTGAGAATTTTCTAGGCTAGATTGCGATTGATGTAGTTCGATGGTTATGGTTTAGAAGGATGGTCTCTGAGATTTCTAGTTCCCGATGATTTTCGTTTGATCATTTCCAAGCTTGAGTTTTGTCTTGTTTGAGGAAAAATAAGGTTTAAGTCTGGGGGTGTGATAACACCGAATTTTTATCCGTTTTGCTATATATTTTAGAACACTTTAATAAGTGTTCAACTTGGTTTTCTTTGATTTTATTACGGGTTTCACATGTTTGCGGTTTTTAAGACTTTTTCTGGTAACTCGGGATAAAAGAGTGCATTTCGGAACAAAAGTACGTTTTTGGATAACCTTGGACCGTCAAGAAGTCTTGCAGCTTATGAAGATCTTTTCACCGGTTGGATCCTTAATTATACCGAAGCACTGAAGACAAATGAAGCTGCCCTAAAGGAGCAATTCAACGCTCCTGGAGGACTCCCAGCCGTGGCCAACCATCAGTTCGCCGCCCCTGGAGCCATTCCACCCGCGGCCAAGCCCAGTTCCGCCCAAGTTGATACGTTTCTTAACCCGAGGCCAAAACCATCTTTTCCCGTCAAACCCTAAAACGACCCAAGCATGTTGAAGACCTATAAATACTTGTTTTAGACATAAATTTCGTGGACAACGTTTTACACACTAGTTTTGCTTTCATTCTTGTACTCTTGCATTGAGATTTTTGGGATTGGTGAGGAGGTTTCTCACCGAGCTTAGTTCTTGAATTCGTGAGGCTTCTTCACCAATCTCATGCTTAATTTAATCATGTCTTTTTCCAATATGTGTAAGTAGTTTAGATTGTTGGGTTTAAAGTATTATCGAGGGGAATTCTATGTTCGATAAGGATTTCACTCGGTAAACCCTAGCCGATTTCTAGAGCTCTTCTTGTGAAAAGTTGTTAATGCATGAATATAGTGTCATGAACTAGAAGCTGATAATGGGAGTTTAGAATCACGAAATGTTTGCATCTAATCACCAGCAAAGTTCATCAACAAGGCGTGCACGTCGTAAGATTTTGAAAGTATACTTACGGAGTGCCGTGAACCTATGGACCCACTAGCAAATCACAATCTTACGCGCGGCCAGAGACGAAAGCTACTGGTCGAGTGAATAGATTGTAGGACGTAGGTTGTTCGGGAGTAGACTACGTCATTATTATGTCCTGTTCGTGGAGTTATAATCTAGAAACACCGGTTATTAATGAGTTAGGGGCCGTTTGATTGAATCGAGCATACCCCGAGATATTCCTCTCGACCCATCAACGTTTTTAGAATAGTTACAACTATCTCTAGTAGTGTAGTTTAGCAATAGAGTCCATAGAATCAGTTTAGTTATCGATTTCATTAGGTTTAAGTTAGTAGTCGATTTTCTTAGGTATTAGGTTAGTCTTAGAATTTCTTAGGATTAGGTTTAGAGTCTCTTAGTGTTAGATTAGAAATTAGATTCCCCTAGATTAAAGTAGCCATCGATTTCCTTAGAAATAGTTTAGTAGAAATTTTCCGTTTTTCGTTCTTTACAATTCTAGTTACAAAAACCCTATAAAAATATATTCGTTCTAGATTTATTTACTATACATTGTCTAAGGTCTCATAGAATAGCACACTCTCCATGTGGATCGATACCTCAAGTACTACAACGCACATATGTGCACTTGTAGGCTTTAATGTTTATAAATTTAAGACCTGAAGTTTTGGAGACGAATCCGATACGCATCATTGATTATCCCATTCGTACGCTGCGCCACACGGCGTGGCTAGCAAGGGTGGAACATTTTCAAATCAGACTCGTTGAAAGAGGAGAAAACGACAGATCTGAGGACTCAATGAGATAGCCGGTGATCAGGGGCTGAGGCTGAGGAGATGAACAACGGTGGAGGAAGATTTGCTCAAGGAGAAGACTTGTCTGACAAAGGCGGAGGCAGCTAAGCAAGGACTGACGGAAGTCTCAGCTTTGAGGCGGAGATGGAGATGGATCCGGCGGATCCAGTGGTTCCGATGGATGAGGGTGGTTCAACTTCGCAGAGGAGATCTTCACAGGAAGGTGAGAGAGAGAAGATGTATGACTAGTCTATTTCGAGTTATTGCATCCCTCAAAGATGCACAAGCATACTCCTCTAGCACAGAGATTGGACGTGAGAAGGACGACGATTCAAAGGCGGAGAGCAACATCTTCGTCACGGAAAACTCAGGCTTATGATATGCCACTCCAAACATACTATAGGAAACGAAAGAATCAGAACAAGGCTGAGATGGCAACTACAAGTGATGAGCTAGCATAAGTCAAGTATATAAGTCCCAGCAGAGTCAATAAGTCAATTGTAAAAGACATTATAGTATAAAAGGACCTTAGTTGTTTTCATTGTCGGTTATCGTTGTTGTGAGTTGTGTGGCTTGATTCTCAATTTGTGAGATCAAGAGATTCGGAGTTTCGAAGCTCATACGCTTGGCTCTGTGTAATTCTTTCTTTTTTTTTAATTTTTTTTTGAATAACTGTTAAATTATATTCAAAGAAAAATAAACGTTTTTTACAAACTGATTTTAACTTTCAAAAGAAAGAACTGTTTTTTGAGTGATTATGAGTTCATTCTCGTTGCAAACCAAGTCCGTAGACCATCTTCATACTTCTTTCTTCCCTGGCTTCGGGCTGTGCTCATCCTGTTTCGGACCATTACATCAATTTGCTTTGTGAGGAGTTCACTGGGGGTTGGTTGTTCTCCATGTCTCCTTGCATTCCTTTCGCACCAGATTGCGTGAATTGAGGCTTGAAAGGCATACCTCAATATGAAGGATTTGGTTGCATTCATCGTTAAGGTTGACGTGTGGTGCATGATCTTCAACCAATCCGTTGTGAAATCTATCCCCATTAGCCCACCTACTAGTGTTTTCCAAACTTTCGCGGTATAAGAGTAGAGGAAGAAAATGTGGTCTCGGCTCTCTTGCGGTTCGTTGCAGAAGGAGCAACCGGTCACGACATTTATGTTCCACTTCTCCATTCTATCCCCCGTCGACAATATGTTTCTTGCAGCTAGCCATGTAATAAAGGAGAACTTGGGTGTAGCAAAAGAAAACCATATGCCCGAATGAGGAGCCTACTCTGCATTTGGAGTTCTCAGCAATTCCCAAGTCTCTTTTGTAATGAACCGAGGTTTATAATCATCCTCCTTACCGCGCCATAAAGGTGAGTCTTCCTTGTCACATACTCGGCTCCTCTGTTTTCTCTGATTTCCTCCTCCACCTGTATTAACAGTTGGTTACGGTGCCTTCGTCGTCGAGTTCCCTCCATCACCGTCCCAAGAGTGGCGTTGATGGAGATCCCAAGGTCAATACAGCCTGTGTAATTCTTTCTTGTTGATCAATAAAGGAGTAAAATTTATCAAATTGGGGCGTTCGTGAGCGTTCTGGAGAGATATATCGCGAAATTGGAAGATGGGGAAGCAAAATCAGAAGAGTATAATGTCGACCGGTGAACCAATAGTTCTGACGATGGTGGATTCACTAGCGAATATGGTGATGGCGCACAAAACAGAACAGTTGGAGTTCGATAAAGAGATGCAGTCGATGATTCGAAACTTGGATGATAAGATCGAGTCCAAATTTGCAGAACTGGTTCAATTGCTGCAGAAACTTGGATGATAAGATCGAGGCCATCGCATCACGTGGAGATCCTCGAGTTCTCAAATCCGAATTTCTCTCATCATACAAATCAGGTACACCCTTCCGACTCGGAACCTAGCCGTAGTCTTAGGCATGATACATCAGAAAATCGTAGTGTGGTTGATGGTGCTCACGAGAGTATGATTACGCGAGTAGAGCTTCCGATCTTTGATGGAGAGGAGACATGTGGGTGGATTGCCTTGGCGGAGAGATATTTTCGAATTGGTGGGTATCGTGATGAAAAGAAACTTGAATTGGTTTCCGTTAGTCTGGTGGGAGACATTTTGAGTTGGTTCAACATTGAAATTTACTGGAGACTGTATTCTGGGTGGGAGGATTTTAAAGAAAGATTGGTCGCAAGGTTTAGTAGAGAGAAGTTAAGAGATCCGAGCCAAACTTTTTTTCAGTAAGGCAAACTGGTTCAGTTGCATAGTATATTCACTTATTTGAGGATCTTTCGACACAAGTTTCTGGTTTAACGGATAGACAGCTTGAGGGAATTTTGATGAACGGTCTAACACCATAAATGAGAGAAGTGGTGAATATGTGTTATGGCTGTCGGGTTTGTCGTCAGCTTCATGTAATAAAATTTGTAAAACCCTAGGTGTATGCAAGTGCACAGTAGTGCGAATTAGTACTTAGGGTGTTGATCCACGGTGAGAGCACGCTTTTCTGCGAAACCTTAGACATAACATTAGTAAGGAAGTCTAAAACGAAAAGGGGTTTTTTGTGTCATAAATTGTAAAGAACGTAAAAGGAAAAATCGATTGTAAATGCAAAAAAGAAAAACGGTGGTAAACAATAATTATACAATGTTGGGTCGACATGGATATATTCGGGGAATGTTCGATTCAAAATACGATAACAAATCTCTTAGAAAAATCGATTCTATCAAACTCCACGAAATGGAACACGGAATTGTGTATAGTCTTCTGAATTGCATAATCAATAGAATAAAACATAAACAAAAGGATTCAAGAGAAATATCTATCTCCCTTAACAAAGAACAAAGAACAAAAGTTTGGTGCAAAACGTAAACTAAAGGTGGCACAAATGAAGCACACGAAATAGGGTTCCTAAAAACATATATTTATAGGTTTTTTGCTCTCTTTTCGTCGGTCTTAGGGTTTTCTCCGAAGTTGGACTTGACGGGATTGAAACGGGCTTGCAAATGGGCTTTCAGGACGTTTTAGTTGATGGCCGTAGGTCGAGCTCTTCTGGCCGCGGCGAACTGCTTCTTGGCCGCGGCTGGAACTTCTCCAGGAGTGGCCGAAAGTCTTCTAGCCGCGGCTGGGAGCTTCCAAGGCTGCACTGACAGGACTTCTTGATCTTCATGTATCTTTTGATTGAACCGTTGGATCATCCTCAAATCAATTGGAATGGAAAGGTGGCTGATCCTTCTTGAATTTCTCCAAAATTGGGCTGGATCAGACGGTGAAAATATCTTCTTTGATGGTTGGACTTCTGACAGTTTGACTCTTAGCCGAAAATCTGGTTTTTCTCTAATTTGCATCACTTTTGCCTAAGTAACCTGAGAAGAGTCTTGACACTACAAATATACGAAAACTGTAATAAAACATATAAATCGAATAAAACACTTATTAAAGTGTCTAAAATCATAGGTAAAATGGGTAAACATATGGTGTTATCAATGTGCAAACTTGTGGATCTACCTGAGATGATATCTCCAGCTTATCAGATGGAAGATAGTTCATTATACATAGTTTTGTGTAAGGAGATGCAGCAAGGTCAGGAAAATAATGTTGGGGTTCATACGCAATCAATGAAGTTGTAATGTGGTCATTCTCCTAATTCGGGATGGAAGATGAAACCATGACAACAAATGACTACACAACAAACTCAGAGACAACAGTTTCCTGCTCTTGCAAGACCACAATTGAAGCTGACGAAAGCTCATATTGCAGAGAAGAAAACGTTTGGGTTATGTTTTAAGTGTGATAACAAGTGTGATAACAAATGGTCTTGACAACATCGTTGTCCTAATCAAGCTTTACAAGTTCTCACCGTGGTGAATGGCTTTGAAGTTGAAATTTTGGATCAAAATCTGGTGAAAGTAGAAGAAGTGGATAGTGGAGAGGAACCTGAATTGATGGAACTATCATTAAACTCGTTTTAAGGGTTATCTTCTCCAACCACAACTAAAATGAAGAGTGCGGTAAAAAAGAATGAAGTGATTTTGATTTTGGACAGCGGTGCCACTCACAATTTCATATTTCCGACAGTAATAAAAAAGACTAGGTTGCAGACGGAAGTGAATAGCCATATTTAGAGATATCTTTGGGAACTGGAGTAGTGGTGTCAGGGTCTTGTGTATGCAAAAATGTACAGATGGTACTGCATGATCTGACATTTACAACTGATTTCATTGTGCTAGAGTTGGGAAATGCATACATAATTTTGGGGGTACAATGGCTGCAGACTTTGGGAAGATGTATAGTAGATTGGGAGAGCCATGAAATCTCTTTTCTGTATAATGGCAAACAAGTTACTCTGTATGGGAGATCCATCTCTTCATACATTTCAGAGATCTTTAAAGTCTTTTCATGCAGTTATGGTTCCACCTTTGGAAAGTATAAAATTGTCATTGAGTAATGCATACACATTGCCATATGCGACAGTAATTCCTCAACAGATTGAGCTGATTCTTCATATGATGGAGTTTTTCATAAACCAATGAGCTTGCCTCCATTAAGAGGTCGTGAACATGCTATAAACTTGCAACTGAGATGTGGACCTATTAGTGTGAGGCCATATCGCTATCCTCACACTCATAAGAAAGCTATTAAGAAGTTGGTGCAGGAGATGTTGGATTTTGACTATATAAGACCAAGTCATAGTCCATATTCCAGCCTAGGGGTGTCAATTAGGGCCAAAGCCCGAGGGCCGGCCCGGCCCTGAAAAACAGCGGGTTCGGGCCTAGAAATATAAGCCTGAACAAAATCGGGCTTTCCGGGCTAGTGTGTTTTTAATTAGTTAGAGATTTTATTTCAATATTTATCTTTCTAAAAATAATAATTTGACAAATTTTCTATACATTTCATGATCCAGTTACCATTATCATTCATCCATATTTACTTCAGTTTCTTAGAATCATTATCTATAGACTTTCAATGACATTTCTATATGATTTATACATGTCAAAAATTAATTTTTTTTTTATTTGTACCTCTTGTTGGTGATGAGGATTTAGAATATGATGAATGATATTCTAATCTAAACTCTACTACCTAGATTTGAAGTGTTTTGATTTTATGTTTTATTTGGTAATACAATTTATTTGAATTTTATTTGTTTTTTTGTCAAACTTTTGCTTTTAAATTTAATTGGATTTGATATAATACATTTCAATTTAGATTTATTTTTATAAATATTTTGTTTTAATTATTCATTTGAAAATTGTGAATTTTTGTGTTTGTAAAGAAAAGCCCGAAAAAACCCTAAAGCCCTGTCTGGGTCGGGCCGGGCTTTGGAATATAGGCCCGAATTTTTTTCGGGCCGGGCCAGGCTGGGCTCAAATATATGCGGGCTTTACAGATTTCGGACCGGGCCGGACTAGCCCGATTGACATCCCTATTCCAGCCATTTGTTACTTGTCAAGAAGAAGGACAAGTTCAGGAGGTTTTGTATTGATTGTATTGATTACATAGCTCTGAATAGATCTACAATTCCAGATAAATATCCAATTCCGATGATAGACCAATTGATGGATGAGATGTATGGTGCTATAATATTTTCGAAATTGGATTTGACATATGGATATCATCATAATAGAATGAAGGAAGAAGACATTGAGAAAACGGCATTTAGAACTCATGACATCCATTATGAGTTTGTTGTCATGCCTTTTCAGTTATTAATGAATGAAGTATTCAAGCCATTTCTGCGACAGTTTGTATGTGTGTTTTTTGATGATATTCTAATTTACAGTTCACCATTACAACAACATGTGGAGCATTTGGGTTTGGTATAGGATGTGTTGGTGAAACATGAGTTGTATGAAAACAGTAAGAAATGTACATTTGGTCAAGATCAAGTTGAATATCTCGGCCATGTTATTTCACAAAAGGGAGTGGCAATTGATCCATCAAAGATAGCGGCTATGCAACAATAGCATGTACCAAGAAGTGTTATGGATCTTAGAGACTTTTTGGGGTTAACGGGATATTACAGGAGGTTTGTGCATCATTATGGATTATTAGCCAATCCATTCACTGAATTGTTGAAGAATGAATAGTTTGAGTGGATTGCTCAAGCCCAAAGTGCTTTTGAGAAATTGAAATCAACCATGATTTCAGCTCCGGTATTAGCATTACCAGATTTCACTCAAGTTTTTGTGATAGAATGTGATGCTTCTGGATATGGACTGGGTGATGTGTTGATGCAGAATAAACATCTAATTGCTTACTTCAGTCATGGCTTAACAGAGAGGGAACAACTAAAGCCAATTTACGAAAGAGAACTCATGGCCACTGTAATGTTTATTCAGAAGTGGAAGCATTAATTGTTAGGCCGCATATTTGTTGTCAGAACATATCAACAAAGTCTGAAAAACCTTCGGGAACAGAGAGAAGTTACTCTAGATTATCAAAGGTGGTTTACAAGAATTTTGGGGTATGAGTTTGATATAGAATATAAGGTGGGCAGTGATAACAAAGTTGATGATGGGTTGTCTAGGATTGTGAACTATCCTACAATTTCATTTACTGCTATACTCTTTTCCTTGATTGTTCCAACGATATTACAACTTTAAGATTTGTTACAAGAGATTGCTAAATGTGGGAAAATACATGAGAGATTGGGAAAGATTTCAGCTGGAGAGACCGTGAAAGAGGGCTACACTGTCGTGGATGGAAGACTGTTTTACAAGCAGAAGATTCTCAACTTGAAGAGTTGGAGAGTATATAAGGCTCGTAACACCTAAGGGTTAGGGTTAGCCGTAGAGATTTAGAACGGTTGAACAAGAGTGTTCAATGGTTCTTAGGTAGATTAAAAATTGGTCAGTGGCAAGTCAAGTTGTGACGTTGTGTAAATTTGATTAAACAACTTGTAAGAAGTGTGTTTAAGTGATTTCTAATAAAATAGATAGAGAATTTGCAGAATCCGTTCAATT
>PKML01063595.1:127987-140953 GCA_002933935.1 Eutrema yunnanense | reverse complement strand
TTAAGAGCATAAAAGATTGAAATGATTTTCTTCTGAGTAGAGGGTTAGGAAAATTTCCAGCGATCCCATTATTCTACTTAAGAGGGAATGATCACACAAAGGATTGGAAGCGAGGCTAGGATTTTCCTATGATGCCATTATTCGCCTACATCCTTTGATACATAGATAGGGAAGAATCGGGGATTTGGTGGCAAACACCATCAATACTCGCGTCTCATACCTTGATGTGTATATGCTAAGCTGAAAATAAAAAAAAATAATAATAAATAAGAACATAATAAGAAATAAGTCTGGGG
The DNA here is from genome assembly GCA_002933935.1 of Eutrema yunnanense. Classification (NCBI taxonomy): domain Eukaryota; kingdom Viridiplantae; phylum Streptophyta; class Magnoliopsida; order Brassicales; family Brassicaceae; genus Eutrema; species Eutrema yunnanense. Next base: position 140,657 of record PKML01063595.1, on the reverse strand, counting down.
GAGAGAAATTGATACAAAAAGAGTAAAAAAGGGTGGTTCCTTTGTCATGATATTGTCTGGTAAAGAGTCTAGAAGGTTCTTGAATTTTAGCTGCAGAGATGAAACTGGCGATGAGGGCTTTACTTGAACAATGTTGTAGGATAATGTGTGGAGTCTGGAAAAGCTGCGAATGTCTACGGAGAAGTACATGGTGGTTAGATCAAAAGCTGATCAGGTGACATTTGGGTGCTTGGGAAAAGGATCATTTCGATGGTTCAGGAACAGGTGAGTCTCCGCGTTTTCAAACCTCTTTCTCTGTTTAGTCTTTTATTTGCTTGAGGGCAAGCAAAGGCTAAGTCTGGGGGAGTTGATATATCATGGTTTTTACCCTGTTTAGACCATGATATAAGTCCTTTTATCGAGTCTTTACTGTATTTTGGAGTCTTTTAAAGTCTTTTACAGGTCTTAGCACGAATTGGAGCATTATTGGAATTATTGGAGTCCTATATATGGAGCATTCTGGAGCGAAAGTGAAGTCTGATGACTAAGTGTCCGATCTGAGCGACAAGCATCGATCGATACCCCCTGGTATCGATCGATACCCATCGGAGAAATCATGGGCCGCGACTTTTTATGAAGTTTGGAGAATTGCAAAAGTGCCTAGAAGTCTCTGATAATTACAAGAAGACCCCAAGTAGTGATTTAGGTTATAAATAGGATTTTACAGCCACTTGTTTAGGCTATGCTTTATTTGTTCTGAGTTTAAGAGAGATTTTGGTGAGAGATACAATTCTGATTTCCCTTCGTCCGAGATCAGATCTCAAAACCTTGTTCCTCTTTCTGATTTTATATAGAGTATTTATTCAAACATGTTTATTAATTTAATCTTCATGTCTGAGTAGATCTCCTGTTAGGTTTGTGGATTCTCATTAGGGATTTCATTGAATGTTAGGTTGATTAGTTATTTGGGGGTCATAATCTGAATCAGTTCTTCACCTTAGGTTGTTCTCATAGCTAATTCTAGATTGATCACCTAGAACTTAGATCTTAGGATAATTGATTAGGCACGACAGTGCAATTAATTACCTGATAGAACTAGGGTGAGCAAATTGATTATTCGCAAAGAAATTTGGTTTAATTGATTTGTGAACATATCAAACTTGAAGTTAAGGCTGATTTATTCTTAGGGATTTGCAAAGAAATTTGGGATTCTGAAGTTTAGATTTAATTTAGATAGTTTTCGCAACGACAGTTGGTTAACTATGCATTAGTGATTTGAGTTCTAGAACCGTGCTTAAACCTGAACCCTGATTTGTTAGTTTATTTTACATTCATTGATTTCCTGAGAAATATCCCTGAACCTATCTTTTCCCCATTGAATACAAATCGTTTACTGCTTTCTGTTTTCTGCTTAACCTGAATTGCTTAGCTTAGCTTGATTCTATAATTTATTGAGTGATTTCTGTGGATCCTCGTGTTCGACCCCTAGCTAGATTACAACTACTGCTTTAGTACTGTTAGGGTATTAAATTGAGCATATCATATACACATACTTACTCCCCCTTTTTTTGTAAGAGGGGGGACAACTGTACCTTTCCGAAAATTGGTTGCCTACCTACCTTTTGCAGAGATCAAGCCGGCCCGCAGTTCATTGCGATGAGGTGGTTCTAGTCAAAGCAGAGTTTTCTCTTTAGATGGGACTTCATGAGTTTTCCTTTGGCTTCCTTGGTTGGTTTGTTATTGCCACACTGTGATTATGAAGAACTTTCTTCTTCGCTTTTGAGATGGGTGGATGGGTGGAAGACATTGATGTCGATGTGGGTAAGGGAAATGCGTTGACGTGGCCAATCCATGATTGCTACGGTTGTGGCTAAGAATGGCCATCCAAGAATTATCGGGGCCGGATAGATCTTATGTGCTTCGAAGATATAGAAGTCGACGGGGGCTATGAAATCTCTGATCTTCAAAGGTATATAACATGTTATCCCTTGTGGTATTTTATGAAACTGATTGGTTATGCTGATCCTTGTTCGGATTGGTTGGATATGCTGGATGCCGAGTCATTCGGCTATTGATCTGGAGATGATGTTAAGATAAGCTCCGGAGTCGCACAAGCTAAGGCAAGCTCCGGAGTCACACAAGACGTTAGTGAAATCAATGCCTTGTATGTTGCACGAGATTATGAATTTTCCTTGCTCCCGAGTCTTGTAAAGTATCTCAATTGGTCTTCCTCGCTTTGCATAAGTGAAGAGATCTTCTATTTCCGATGTTGATTCAATGATGTCGCGGAAAAAACACCCGAGTTGGCATTCCTTGAATGATGTAGTAAATGACATTTCTTCGGGAAGGCTGCGAACTACTTGAAAGATTTTTTTTAGTTTCTCTGTGCCTATCTTATTCGGGTACCAACGTTGCGATGCGGACATGGGAGGTGCGGTCTCGAAAGCTGAAAAAGATTCACAATAGGAGTATGTGGTATCATGGCACATGAAGGAGTCAATGTATGACATATTCGCTGTCTTTGGTAAGTCCTTTTGGCGTGGTAGCGAGGGAGTTGTGCATTCGTCACAAGCTCGAGCTGTGCGAGATGCCGACTCCTTGTCTTTTGCATTCTTGGACATATTGACAGAGATAGTGACGTTCTTAAGGGAACATGGTTGGAATGTTCTTTTAGCAAATTTGTCTTGAAAAGACGGGTTTGTTCGCCGGACTGAAAGACGTTTCACATTTTCTAACTGGGATGGGCTAGGGCATTCTTCGAGTTTATCTTCCAAAGTCGCAGTGAATCTTTTACGCTTGGAATGTCTTGGTTGATCGTTGACCTGACTTTAGAACAGAGCGCCTATCGTCTTTTCCTACTTGGAAATGAAATCTAAGGCTCGGTATAAGGCATCTTTCACTGTCAGTGGCTTTCTGATTGTAATTTCCCTTCGGAAGTCGGATATGTGCCACAGTGCCAACTTCAGTGTACGCAATGCGACTCGGTCATTCACGCCATTTTCCTTCGAAAGTGCCATTTTCAAACATTCCACGAAGTCCCGTAGCGATTCCGTCGGGCCTTGACTTAGAGTCCAAAAATCAGTATCGTAGGCATGTACCGCAGAAAACTGCTTTGTGAGTCTGGCAGATAATCGTCAAAAATTGTGGATCGAGTTCTGGTCGAGTTTTGAGAACCAATCGAGGGTGGCTCAGGTGTTCATGAAAGAATCAGAACAAGGCTGGGATGGCAACTACAAGTGATGAGCTAGCATAAGTCAAGTATAAAAGTCTCAGCAGAGTCAATAAGTCAATTGTAAAAGACCTTATAGTATAAAAGGACCTTAGTTGTTTTCATTGTCGGTTATCGTTGTTGTGAGTTGTGTAGCTTGATTCTCAATTTGTGAGATCAAGAGATTCGGAGTTTCGAAGCTCATACGCTTGGCTCTGTGTAATTCTTTTTTTTTTTTTTTTTTGTATNTTCAAAGAAAAATAAACGTTTTTTACAAACTGATTTTAACTTTCAAAAGAAAGAACTGTTTTTTGAGTGATTATGAGTTCATTCTCGTTGCAAACCAAGTCCGTAGACCATCTTCATACTTCTTTCTTCCCTGGCTTCGGGCTGTGCTCATCCTGTTTCGGACCATTACATCAATTTGCTTTGTGAGGAGTTCACTGGGGGTTGGTTGTTCTCCATGTCTCCTTGCATTCCTTTCGCACCAGATTGCGTGAATTGAGGCTTGAAAGGCATACCTCAATATGAAGGATTTGGTTGCATTCATCGTTAAGGTTGACGTGTGGTGCATGATCTTCAACCAATCCGTTGTGAAATCTAGCCCCATTAGCCCACCTACTAGTGTTTTCCAAACTTTCGCGGTAAAAGAGCAGAGGAAGAAAATATGGTCTCGGCTCTCTTCCGGTTCGTTGCAGAAGGAGCAACCGGTCACGACATTTATGTACCACTTCTCCATTCTATCCCCCGTCGACAATCTGTTTCTTGCAGCTAACCATGTAATAAAGGAGAACTTGGGTGTAGCAAAAGAAAACCATATGCCCGAATGAGGAGCCCACTCTGCATTTGGAGTTCTCAGCAATTCCCATGTCTCTTTTTTAATGAACCGAGGTTTATGATCATCCCTCTTACCGCGCCATAAAGGTGAGTCTTCCTTGTCACATACTCGGCTCCTTTGTTTTTCTCTGATTTCCTCCTCCACCTGTATTAACAGTTGGTTACGGTGCCTTCGTCGTCGAGTTCCCTCCATCACCATCCCAAGAGTGGCGTTGATGGAGATCCCAAGGTCAATACAGTCTGTGTAATTCTTTCTTGTTGATCAATAAATGAGTAAAACTTATCAAATTGTGGCGTTCGTGAGCGTTCTGGAGAGATATATCACGAAATTGGAAGATGGGGAAGCAAAATCAGAAGAGTATAATGTCGACCGGTGAACCAATAGTTCTGGCGACGGTGGATTCACTAGCGAATATGGTGATGGCGCGCACAAAACAGAACAGTTGGAGTCTGATAAAGAGATGCAGTCGATGATTCAAAACTTGGATGATAAGATCGAGTCCAAATTTGCATAACTGGTTCAATTGCTGCAGAAACTTGGATGATAAGATCGAGGCCAAACTTAAATGATAAGATCGAGGCCATCACATCACGTGGAGATCCTCGAGTTCTCAAATCCGAATTTCTCTTGTCATACAAATCAGGTACACCCTTCCGACTCGGAACCTAGCCGTAGTCTTAGGCATGATACATCAGAACAGCGTAGTGTGGTTGATGGTGCTCACGAGAGTATGATTAAGCGAGTAGAGCTTCCGATCTTTGATGGAGAGGAGACATATGGGTGGATTGCCTTGGCGGAGAGATATTTTCGAATTGGTGGGTATCGTGATGAAACGAAACTTGAATTGGTTTCCGTTAGTCTGGTGGGAGACATTTTGAGTTGGTTCACCATTGAAATTTACAGGAGATTGTATTCTGGGTGGGAGGATTTTAAAGAAAGACTGGTCGCAAGGTTTAGTATAGAGAAGTTAAGAGATCCGAGCCAAACTTTTTTCAGTAAGGCAAACTGGTTCAGTTGCATAGTATATTCACTTATTTGAGGATCTTTCGACACAAGTTTCTGGTTTAACGGATAGACAGCTTGAGGGAATTTTGATGAACGGTCTAACACCATAAATGAGAGAAGTGGTGAATATGTGTTATGGATCTCGGGTTTGTCGTCAGCTTCAGGTAATAAAATTTGTAAAACCATAGGTGTATGCAAGTGCACAGTAGTGCGAATTAGTACTTAGGGTGTTGATCCACGGTGAGAGCACGCTTTTCTGCGAAACCTTAGACATAACATTAGTAAGGAAGTCTAAAACGAAAAGGGGTTTTTTGTGTCATAAATTGTAAAGAACGTAAAAGGAAAAATCGATTGTAAATGCAAAAAAAAAAAACGGTGGTAAACAATAATTATACAATGTTGGGTCGACATGGATATATTCGGGGAATGTTCGATTCAAAATACGATAACAAATCTCTTAGAAAAATCGATTCTATCAAACTCCACGAAATGGAACACGGAATTGTGTATAGTCTTCTGAATTGCATAATCAATAGAATAAAACATAAACAAAAGGATTCAAGAGAAATATCTATCTCCCTTAACAAAGAACAAAGAACAAAAGTTTGGTGCAAAACGTAAACTAAAGGTGGCACAAATGAAACACACGAAATAGGGTTCCTAAAAACATATATTTATAGGTTTTTTGCTCTCTTTTCGTCGGTCTTAGGGTTTTCTCCGAAGTTGGACTTGACGGGATTGAAACGGGCTTGCAAATGGGCTTTCAGGACGTTTTAGTTGATGGCCGTAGGTCGAGCTCTTCTGGCCGCGGCGAACTGCTTCTTGGCCGCGGCTGGAACTTCTCCAGGAGTGGCCGAAAGTCTTCTAGCCGCGGCTGGGAGCTTCCAAGGCTGCACTGACAGGACTTCTTGATCTTCATGTATCTTTTGATTGAACCGTTGGATCATCCTCAAATCAATTGGAATGGAAAGGTGGCTGATCCTTCTTGAATTTCTCCAAAATTGGGCTGGATCAGACGGTGAAAATATCTTCTTTGATGGTTGGACTTCTGACAGTTTGACTCTTAGCCGAAAATCTGGTTTTTCTCTAATTTGCATCACTTTTGCCTAAGTAACCTGAGAAGAGTCTTGACACTACAAATATACGAAAACTGTAATAAAACATATAAATCGAATAAAACACTTATTAAAGTGTCTAAAATCATAGGTAAAATGGGTAAACATATGGTGTTATCAATGTGCAAACTTGTGGATCTACCTGAGATGATATCTCCAGCTTATCAGATGGAAGATAGTTCATTATACATAGTTTTGTGTAAGGAGATGCAGCAAGGTCAGGAAAATAATGTTGGGGTTCATACGCAATCAATGAAGTTGTAATGTGGTCATTCTCCTAATTCGGGATGGAAGATGAAACCATGACAACAAATGACTACACAACAAACTCAGAGACAACAGTTTCCTGCTCTTGCAAGACCACAATTGAAGCTGACGAAAGCTCATATTGCAGAGAAGAAAACGTTTGGGTTATGTTTTAAGTGTGATAACAAGTGTGATAACAAATGGTCTTGACAACATCGTTGTCCTAATCAAGCTTTACAAGTTCTCACCGTGGTGAATGGCTTTGAAGTTGAAATTTTGGATCAAAATCTGGTGAAAGTAGAAGAAGTGGATAGTGGAGAGGAACCTGAATTGATGGAACTATCATTAAACTCGTTTTAAGGGTTATCTTCTCCAACCACAACTAAAATGAAGAGTGCGGTAAAAAAGAATGAAGTGATTTTGATTTTGGACAGCGGTGCCACTCACAATTTCATATTTCCGACAGTAATAATAAAGACTAGGTTGCAGACGGAAGTGAATAGCCATATTTAGAGATATCTTTGAGAACTGGAGTAGTGGTGTCAGGGTCTTGTGTATGCAAAAATGTACAGATGGTACTGCATGATCTGACATTTACAACTGATTTCATTGTGCTAGAGTTGGGAAATGCATACATAATTTTGGGGGTACAATGGCTGCAGACTTTGGGAAGATGTATAGTAGATTGGGAGAGCCATGAAATCTCTTTTCTGTATAATGGCAAACAAGTTACTCTGTATGGGAGATCCATCTCTTCATACATTTCAGAGATCTTTAAAGTCTTTTCATGCAGTTATGGTTCCACCTTTGGAAAGTATAAAATTGTCATTGAGTAATGCATACACATTGCCATATGCGACAGTAATTCCTCAACAGATTGAGCTGATTCTTCATATGATGGAGTTTTTCATAAACCAATGAGCTTGCCTCCATTAAGAGGTCGTGAACATGCTATAAACTTGCAACTGAGATGTGGACCTATTAGTGTGAGGCCATATCGCTATCCTCACACTCATAAGAAAGCTATTAAGAAGTTGGTGCAGGAGATGTTGGATTTTGACTATATAAGACCAAGTCATAGTCCATATTCCAGCCTAGGGGTGTCAATTAGGGCCAAAGCCCGAGGGCCGGCCCGGCCCTGAAAAACAGCGGGTTCGGGCCTAGAAATATAAGCCTGAACAAAATCGGGCTTTCCGGGCTAGTGTGTTTTTAATTAGTTAGAGATTTTATTTCAATATTTATCTTTCTAAAAATAATAATTTGACAAATTTTCTATACATTTCATGATCCAGTTACCATTATCATTCATCCATATTTACTTCAGTTTTTTAGAATCATTATCTATAGACTTTCAATGACATTTCTATATGATTTATACATGTCAAAAATTTAATTTTTTTTTTATTTGTACCTCTTGTTGGTGATGAGGATTTAGAATATGATGAATGATATTCTAATCTAAACTCTACTACCTAGATTTGAAGTGTTTTGATTTTATGTTTTATTTGGTAATACAATTTATTTGAATTTTATTTGTTTTTTTGTCAAACTTTTGCTTTTAAATTTAATTGGATTTGATATAATACATTTCAATTTAGATTTATTTTTATAAATATTTTGTTTTAATTATTCATTTGAAAATTGTGAATTTTTGTGTTTGTAAAGAAAAGCCCGAAAAAACCCTAAAGCCCTGTCTGGGTCGGGCCGGGCTTTGGAATATAGGCCCGAATTTTTTTCGGGCCGGGCCAGGCTGGGCTCAAATATATGCGGGCTTTACAGATTTCGGACCGGGCCGGACTAGCCCGATTGACATCCCTATTCCAGCCATTTGTTACTTGTCAAGAAGAAGGACAAGTTCAGGAGGTTTTGTATTGATTGTATTGATTACATAGCTCTGAATAGATCTACAATTCCAGATAAATATCCAATTCCGATGATAGACCAATTGATGGATGAGATGTATGGTGCTATAATATTTTCGAAATTGGATTTGACATATGGATATCATCATAATAGAATGAAGGAAGAAGACATTGAGAAAACGGCATTTAGAACTCATGACATCCATTATGAGTTTGTTGTCATGCCTTTTCAGTTATTAATGAATGAAGTATTCAAGCCATTTCTGCGACAGTTTGTATGTGTGTTTTTTGATGATATTCTAATTTACAGTTCACCATTACAACAACATGTGGAGCATTTGGGTTTGGTATAGGATGTGTTGGTGAAACATGAGTTGTATGAAAACAGTAAGAAATGTACATTTGGTCAAGATCAAGTTGAATATCTCGGCCATGTTATTTCACAAAAGGGAGTGGCAATTGATCCATCAAAGATAGCGGCTATGCAACAATAGCATGTACCAAGAAGTGTTATGGATCTTAGAGACTTTTTGGGGTTAACGGGATATTACAGGAGGTTTGTGCATCATTATGGATTATTAGCCAATCCATTCACTGAATTGTTGAAGAATGAATAGTTTGAGTGGATTGCTCAAGCCCAAAGTGCTTTTGAGAAATTGAAATCAACCATGATTTCAGCTCCGGTATTAGCATTACCAGATTTCACTCAAGTTTTTGTGATAGAATGTGATGCTTCTGGATATGGACTGGGTGATGTGTTGATGCAGAATAAACATCTAATTGCTTACTTCAGTCATGGCTTAACAGAGAGGGAACAACTAAAGCCAATTTACGAAAGAGAACTCATGGCCACTGTAATGTTTATTCAGAAGTGGAAGCATTAATTGTTAGGCCGCATATTTGTTGTCAGAACATATCAACAAAGTCTGAAAAACCTTCGGGAACAGAGAGAAGTTACTCTAGATTATCAAAGGTGGTTTACAAGAATTTTGGGGTATGAGTTTGATATAGAATATAAGGTGGGCAGTGATAACAAAGTTGATGATGGGTTGTCTAGGATTGTGAACTATCCTACAATTTCATTTACTGCTATACTCTTTTCCTTGATTGTTCCAACGATATTACAACTTTAAGATTTGTTACAAGAGATTGCTAAATGTGGGAAAATACATGAGAGATTGGGAAAGATTTCAGCTGGAGAGACCGTGAAAGAGGGCTACACTGTCGTGGATGGAAGACTGTTTTACAAGCAGAAGATTCTCAACTTGAAGAGTTGGAGAGTATATAAGGCTCGTAACACCTAAGGGTTAGGGTTAGCCGTAGAGATTTAGAACGGTTGAACAAGAGTGTTCAATGGTTCTTAGGTAGATTAAAAATTGGTCAGTGGCAAGTCAAGTTGTGACGTTGTGTAAATTTGATTAAACAACTTGTAAGAAGTGTGTTTAAGTGATTTCTAATAAAATAGATAGAGAATTTGCAGAATCCGTTCAATTGTTCTTTGGTGTTTTGTGTTCTTGGTTTTACAGAAGTGCCTTACGGTGTGATGTCGTTTTCGCAAGCTAGACTTTAAAAGAATCAATTCGTCGGACGAATCTCAGATCTCTCGAAAGCTCCGGGATAATCAATTCACCTGAATCGTATCGCCTTCGCTATTTTCACCCGAAACAATTATGAACACGATCTCAATCAAATCAGAGTCAAGTTGGAGGTAAACGATGGAATAAGCAGTGATCGACCATAAGAAATTTTGAGATCCATAAATATCGAAACAAAATCTAAGAAGCAAAATGAGTTCTCGTTACGACAACACACGATCTTCGATTCATAACATTGACTTTGCAAATAGAGAATTTGCAGAATCCGTTCAATTGCTTCTTTGGTGTCTTATGATGATTTTTTATGATGAGTTTATTAACTCGGCATTTTATGAAGAGTTTTTTTAGTAACTTTAACTTTTAAGATTATAAATCAATTATAATTTTTCTGAATCTTTTGCTTTTCCTTTTTTTATTATTATTTTGGATTTTAGTATAAATTTATGATTTTCTTTTTTTTTCCTTTTTGTTTAGCTCATTAAATTTTAGGATTAGTAATTCATTATAAAAAACTTCTTACTATTATTAATATTATGTGATAAAAAATCATTGGAATACCATTTGACACATGTCAAAATCTGATCAATTAACTTAGCACGTGTCGTGATCAAGTGAGTTAGCAACTTTGAAACATTATGCTTTCTATATATAGAAGTTTATCAAACACACAGTAATAAACGATTATTCTTCTAATTTTTTATATATTATGAATATTATATAGTTTACATTTTTTTCAATTTTGTAGTTTCAAGTTTTATCTTACTTTTTTTTTTATTAGTATCCTNTCTCCAACCATGGCCGCCTCACTGCCACTGCAGTTTCACTTTCTTCTTCTTCTTCTCCTAGCTAGAGCGGTCTATTCGTCTTCCCAGTACTTGATCGGCGTCGGAAGCTATGTTTTTAAATTAAACATATAAAAATTCACGAACTTTTAGTATTTAAACAGACTACAGGTGGCTTATACAATACCCAGAAATCGTCACGACTTTAATTTTATTTTGGCTTAGTTGCCATTTTCCCAAAATTCCGCGAAATCTCTGAAAAATTCCCCAATCATGGAGAACACATCGGAGCAAGGATCTCGGGAATATCTAATCCACCCGGAGACCCGACCAAGCGCGATCAGCAAGCCTCCGGAGTTTGCGGCGTCGCGGTTCACGTTCATGAGCATCGTGCTCTGGTTTGACCAGTCGAATCGCGGTACGGTTCTGCTTTCGTGGTCCGTCTTCTTCCTGCTCGTCGTGGGCGTACCGATAATCTCCCACTTCTTGCTCGTCTCTGCTCCGACTGCGATTCCTATCACCGTCGTCCGTACGACGCCGTGGTACAGCTTTCTCTTTCGGTTTTCGCCGGAATCTCGTTCGTTAGTGATACGAATCCGTTCCCGGGAATCGGCACTCGAAGGCGGTAGGAGGATAATCCTTGACTCACCAATGGATCGCTCCAAAAACGAACAAGGCGGTGATGATTTAGGCCAATGAAATCGTGGTGCAAAGGTAATGAAGGGCGAGATTCCACTCGATGATCTTCACGCTAGACACTCTTTAAACGCTTCACGGACTTAGATCGATAGATGGGTCGGGACAAAAGACGATGGAATTCTTTTGAGATGACCGGTTTGATAACTTGGAATCCACCAAAAAATCGACAGCTCCTTCCGGAACCAGGATAAGAGAATCCTCTCTTACAAGAAAACGCCAAAGGCAAAGTTTTTAATCAAAAGTTGTTCTCCTCATTTCTCACGTAAGTTACAAGATATAGAAACTAAGAAACTAACTAAAGCTAAGGAATTTAACTCACACCTAGTTACAAACTGACTCTAGTTAAGAAGACAAGTTACAGAAATTAAGCAAAGGTGACAACAACTTTGTTGACTAAGAGAACACACACAATAACTTGCAAGCTTTAGTGGGCGGAATGAACAGTGGTCGTCATGCTACAGTGGTCGTTTTTGCCTTGACTCATAATAGTGTCATTCTTCTAGAACTCATGAAACACAAGTTGAATGACTCATTGACTTTGAAAATGTTCCTTGGCATGCTTTGGTCGACAACTCATTGCTGGGCTTCACTTGGGCTTAGTATAGCTTCCTGGATGCCAAACATGATTTTGCAAGCTCCTAACCCCATTGGGCTTAGCCATTTCCAAGTAGAGCACCAGATTGACCCTTTGAGGTAAATGGCCAATAACTTGGTGGTCTGATGCCCATTCGTATTGATCTTGGGCTTGTTGGAAAGCTGACAGATCCAGCAAGCTTCTCCAACCGGTTTCGTAGCTAGATAGTATCTGAGTCGGGCTATGTGACTCGATCTTTCGCATTGATGCGCACTGGGTGCTGAAGCAGGTCCGTGGACTTGTAAAATTCATCGCTTCCACGTCTGAAGTCGGTTTGGGCTGAATCCAATTTTCATAATTGCTCTGATGAATCAAGATTCCAGAAAAATTTATTTCGTGGTTTGATTCCATCTGGTTTGGTTGGAACAATCCTTTGAACGCATGTTGGTCCGCAACGAGTAAGCTTGGAATCGCCTGACTTGAAAGTTGAATAACTTTCTCCCCTGAGCTCGGATTGGACTGAATCCACTTCGAGGTGAGCTCTAGATGAGGTGAGAAGGTAGTCAAAGTGGTCGTTGGGCTGGTCAAGTTGATCACGGACTTCGTTTGTATTGGACAAGGCCCATAGATCTTTTCGGATGATTTCAGGATCATATCATCCCCCTCCACTTGAAAGAGTTTCGACCTCGAAACTGTATGGTCTTTGATTTCGAACGTGGCAGTAGATGGCTTGGTTTCGTTACTCGGTTTAGGGACCGTCTTCTTGA
>PKML01063595.1:104973-123532 GCA_002933935.1 Eutrema yunnanense | reverse complement strand
ATAAATTTCTCGTTCTTGCAAACACTACAAGGGCAGAAAAACTTACCGCCATTACTCTGTGATAGAGGCTGGCTATTTGCAAATGTCATGAATCCATCCACCCCCGTTCTGAACTCTTCCGAGAAATTTCCCGTCTTTTCATCGAACCTCTTATACATCCACTCCCGGAAATTATTATAATTAAAATTTCCCGACATTATATAACTGAAAAATAGAATGAAGAGAAGATATATGTTTGATTTTGTGTTGAAGATCGAATGAGGAGGAGAAATGGGATGAATTGAGCTTATATAGACATTTCTGCCGACTAAATAGCTACTACACGGCGTCTGAAAGGCGACTACATCTTGTAGTCGCATAAAATCGTTACACCAACCCCAAAACGAATAACACATGTTTTTCACCGGTCTTTACGACTAATTACCGACTGCTATGCGACCCTCTGAAATAGTCTTATATTGATCGCCAAATGGCGACTATTATGCGACTCCTGTTACCCGTCGGCAAATTAGTCGTAACTTTGTCGTAAATTAGCGACCCTCCGAAATAGTTGCATAATAATAGCGACTATTATTTCTCGTCTGAAATGTAGCCGCATATTAGTCGTCATATAGCGACTACTATAGCGACAATTTTGTTTGGTCGTAAAATAGCGACTCAATTACGACCAAATCGTATTAGTCGCTAAATAGTCGGTCAATAGTGGCTAATTAGTCGCTACGTTTAGCGACTAATCGTTTTGTCGCCAGTTGTAGTCGTAAAAACGCTGTTTTCTTGTAGTGATCAATCCTAAGAATTGGAAATTCAAAGATGGGTATCTTGATTTAGCAAATGGTTTGCTTCCTGCTGACATGCCGACACATAAAAGGTGGATATACGATGTTGATCACTTGTATTTAGTTTACCAAGTTGGAGGCAATCACTTGATAGCGTTGCACATTGATTTGGTGAATGAGAACATAGTTGCTTATGATAGCATCATTGGAGAAGGAACAGCCGCACAAGACAAGAATATTATGAAAACAGCTAGGCCGTTCATGCGAATGATACTTGCACTTTTGAACGAAGTCATTCCTCCTGAAATTCGAAAGGTAAGCTCTAAGCAGTTCTCGTTCAGAAGGAAGAAAGGCATCCCTCAAAACCAAAACCCTGGGGATTGTGGTGTGTATGCGTTGAAGTATATCGAGTGTCTTGCGCTTGGTGTCTCTTTTGAAGGCCTCAGTGACAGAAATATACAGGCCTTACGGTTAAAGATGGCTGCGGAGATTTTTGATGAGGCACCTGACATGTATGCACAATTTAACTAATTATTAGAACAAACTTGTGGTTGCCGATTTATGTATGTTATTTTAGCATTATGGCTGACTTATGTATTTTGAACAAACTAGTGATGGCCAATTAATGTACGTTATTTTAGCATTATGGCCGATTTATCGATTAATATACGTTATTTTAGCATTATGGCCGATTTATCTATTTTGTCTAAACTAGTGATGACCGATTTATCTATTTTGTCCAAACTAGTGATGGCTGATTTATCTATTTTGTCTAAACTAGTGATGGCCGATTTATCTATTTTGTCCAAACTTGTGATGGCCGATTTATCTATTTTGTCCAAACTTGTGATGGCCGATTTATCTATTTTGTCCAAACTAGTGATGGCCGATTTATGTACGTTATTTTAGCAAGTGATACGCATGATGGCTGACTTATTCATTTTGAACAAACTAGTTATGGCCGATTTATAAATATAGTCATAACTAATAGTGGCCGATTTATAACGTTACATAAACAACTTGTACAAAATAACCATCACCACAACACACACAACCATGTTCTTCAAACCCCTTAGCTCCATTTTGCAATCGTCTATCGCCTTTTCAGAACTTCTTAACTCTTTCTCAAAACCACATACCAATGCTTCACAAGTCCGAGTCTCCATTTTCAGTGTCTCGATTTCAGAGTTACAGGCTTGTAATCCCTTTTCGAAGGTGAATGAAACCCTTTCAAGATCATCAATCTTCGGTTTCATATCCTCTATCTCTTCAACCATTGATTCATCCGTCCATTTGAACAAGTGATAACGATTTTTCTACACCATACAAACAACAATATAACCCGTAAATGGGAAATAACATATAACGGAAAATATAAACCCTAAATCGAAACCAATTGCATCATTATCTCATCTCCAAATCGACAAGTATGAAATAGTCTTCCTGGGTTAGTCACCGTTTTTGATGTAAGCAATCTACAACGTTCACCACATCTACAGTGGGCGGGAACCCTCTTCCTTGATCACCCATGCTCACAATTTCCGAATTCGAATCGACTCGTCTTTTTCTCACTGTAAATTCCCCGAACTCTCAAACCCGGTGTTAGAGAGATCTAGAACCCTAATATAAGTTTTTCCCCCAAATGACCAAAACGACGTCGCTTTCCAACACATTCATACAACTTTATGGCCGATTTGTCATCTATTATGGCCGACTTATGAAACAAGTATTTTTGAATTTATGATATTACAAATTAAAACATATAATGTATGATTAGGGTTTACGAATTCAAACATATAATGTAGGATTACGAATTCAAAAATATAATGAACATGATATCCCTAAGAATAAACATACAAGAAGTGTAAATCTTACAAATATAACTCATTGTTGAAGACATGGTAAGGATTATGTTGTTAATATATATAAGGATTATATTGTATGTGGTTTAGGGTTTGAGATGAACATGATAAGAATAAACATACAAGAAGTGTAAATCTTACAAATATAACTCATTGTTGATGTAAGACTTAAAATTACTTAAGACTTAAACCTTGAAACACATATTTGAGGTATGGCTGATTTACAACTGACCGATTTGAGGTATGGCTGATTTACGAACCATACCAAACACCGTTATGGCTGATTTACGAACCATGCCAAACACTGTTATGGCTGATTTACGAGAAAAACATAGGGATGCACGCGGTGTCTCGAGATTACAAAAAATTTAGGTGGGGAACTTCAATTTCGTCGATATTCACGCCCAAATTGAATTCTAATTCAAATCGTTTGAAAATTCAAAAATTTTTTTTTTTATCGTTCGTTTTTAATATTCAAATTTTTTCATCTTTTTGGTTTCCAACACATTCATACAACTTAATGGCCGTTTGTTATCTATTATGGCCGACTTATCAAACAAATATCTATGATGACATAGTTACTACAAAACAAGCAATGTAGGGTTTAGGATTTATAAGTCTAACGTAGTGGGAATGTAATGGTAAGGATTATGTTTTTACTATATATATAAGGATTATATTGTAATGTAATGGTAATGATTATGCTGTTACTATATATATAAGGATTATATTGTAATCTAATGGTAAGGATTATGTTGTTACTATATATATAAGGATTATATTGTATGTGGTTTAGGGTTTGAGAGGAACATGATAAGAATAAACATACAAGAAGTGTAAATCTTACAAATAATATTGATGTAAGACTTAAAATTAATTAATATTGAAATAAAATTATTAATTAAACCATGAAACACAGATTTGAGGTATGGCTGATTTACAATTGACCGTTTTGAGGTATGACTGATTTACGAACCATACCAAACACTGTTATGGCTGATTTACGAACCATACCAGACACTGTTATGGCTGATTTACGAGAAAAACATAGGGATGCACGCTGTGTCTCGAGATTACAAAAATTTTAGGTGGGGAACTTCAATTTCGTCGATATTCACGCCCAAATTGAATTCTTACTTAAACCTTAAACCTTAAAATTTCTTAATATTGAAATAAAATTATTACTTAAACCTTGAAACACATATTTGAGGTATGGCTGATTTACGAACCATATCGAACACCGTTATGGCCGATTTGTCATATACCAAACACAATTAAGTTTTACAAGTTTTCGCATTATGCCCAACCTGATTAAAATGAGAACAAGTGCGTTGTTTTCTGGGGCGTTTCTTCTCACTTGCCTTTTCCAAACATGATTTAAATCTTAAGTTCTTAGGTCTTCCAGGTTGTTGACGAACAACTGGGGGCATGCACACTTGGTCAGCTACATGTTATGGAACACGGAGCGCCGAATCTACATGCATAACTGAACCAGCATAGGCGTTAACCAAATAATCCCGGTAATAGTATGGGTTACACAGTGAGATACGAGAAACATTCCTCGTTTCGGCAGCTGCGATTGCATGTACGCATGGTAATTTCTCAATGTCGAAACGACGGCAAATGCATCTTCTCGCATCCAAATTCACAACATGCAACGATGATCCGCATGTAACTTGTACATGATAAGAATCAATCATTTGTACCGTCGCAAGTTTGGCACCACTCACACGAACCTGTTATCGAGATTTTTTTTATTAAATCTCGGCTGGTACAAATGATAAGAATCAATCATCTATGTAACGTAATTACCTCCAACAATTTTTCAACTCCATGAGTAAGCGTTGTTTTCATCGTCCTTGCATCTTTTCGACGCTCAGCAAACCATCTCATCATCATTAACCTTATCGATTCTAAGAGTCGAACAATTGGGAAACTTCTAGCATGTGAAAGAACTTTGTTCATTGATTCCGCTATATTTGTTGTCGTCAAATTATATCTATCGCCCGGAAAATGAACACGTGACCACATTCTAANNTGCATCTTCTCGCATCCAAATTCACAACATGCAACGATGATCCGCATGTAACTTGTACATGATAAGAATCAATCATTTGTACCGTCGCAAGTTTGGCACCACTCACACGAACCTGTTATCGAGATTTTTTTTATTAAATCTCGGCTGGTACAAATGATAAGAATCAATCATCTATGTAACGTAATTACCTCCAACAATTTTTCAACTCCATGAGTAAGCGTTGTTTTCATCGTCCTTGCATCTTTTCGACGCTCAGCAAACCATCTCATCATCATTGACCTTATCGATTCTAAGAGTCGAACAATTGGGAAACTTCTAGTATGTGAAAGAACTTTGTTCATTGATTCCGCTATATTTGTTGTCGTCAAATTATATCTATCGCCCGGAAAATGAACACGTGACCACATTCTAACATCTGCTCTTTGGAGGTAGCCATGAAGTTCAGGATTACACGCTTCAATCTCATCGAAGACGTCATCAAATTCAGCTATTCTATAACACTTTGCAGCTTTCTTCACCATACGGAACAAACTTTCACCTTTGAACCGCACCAAAATGTTTTTATATAAATGGTACATGCAAATTCCACGAGCCGCCAACATATACACATTCTCAATTGCTTTCCCAATTGACTTATGCCTATCTGAGATGATCGCAAGACCGTGATGGCCGATTTATGTACGTTATTTTAGCAAGTGATACACATGATGGCTGACTTATTCATTTTGAACAAACTAGTTATGGCCGATTTATAAATATAGTCATAACTAATAGTGGCCGATTTATAACGTTACATAAACCACTTGTACAAAATAACCATCACCACAACACACACAACCATGTTATTCAAACCCCTTAGCTTCATTTTGCAATCGTCTATCGCCTTTTCAAAACTTCTTAACTCTTTCTCAAAACCACATACCAATGCTTCACAAGTCCGAGTCTCCATTTGCAGTGTCTCGATTTCAGAGTTACAGGCTTGTAATCCCTTTTCGGAGGTGAATGAAGCCCTTTCAAGATCATCAATCTTCGGTTTCATATACTCAATCTCTTCAACCATTGATTCATCCGTCCATTTGAACAAGTGATAACGATTTTTCTACACCATACAAACAACAATATAACCCGTAAATGGGAAATAACATATAACGGAAAATATAAACCCTAAATCGAAACCAATTGCATCATTATCTCATCTCCAAATCGACAAGTATGAAATAGTCTTCCTGGGTTAGTCACCGTTTTTGATGTAAGCAATCTACAACATTCACCACATCTACAGTGCGTCGTGAACCCACTTCCTTGATCACCCATGCTCACAATTTCCGAATTCGAATCGACCCGTCTTTTTCTCACTGTAAATTCTCCGAACTCTCAAACCTGGTGTCAGAGAGATCTAGAACCCTAATATAAGTTTTCCCCAAAATGACCAAAACGACGTCGCTTTCCAACACATTCATACAACTTTATGGCCGATTTGTCATCTATTATGACCGACTTATGAAACAAGTATTTTTGAATATATGATATTACAAATTAAAACATATAATGTATGATTATGGTTTACGAATTCAAACATATAATGTAGGATTACGAATTCAAAAATATAATGAACATAATATCCCTAAGAATAAACATACAAGAAGTGTAAATCTTACAAATATAACTCATTGTTGAAGACATGGTAAGGATTATGTTGTTAATATATATAAGGATTATATTGTATGTGGTTTAGGGTTTGAGATGAACATGATAAGAATAAACATACAAGAAGTGTAAATCTTACAAATATAACTCATTGTTGATGTAAGACATAAAATTACTTAAGACTTAAACCTTGAAATACATATTTGAGGTATGGCTGATTTACAACTGACCGATTTGAGGTATGACTGATTTACGAACCATACCAAACACCGTTATGGCTGATTTACGAACCATGCCAAACACTGTTATGGCTGATTTACGAGAAAAACATAGGGATGCACGTGGTGTCTCGAGATTACAAAAAGTTTAGGTGGGGAACTTCAATTTCGTCGATATTCACGCCCAAATTGAATTCTAATTCAAATCGTTTGAAAATTCAAATTTTTTTTTTTTTATCGTTCGTTTTTAATATTCAAATTTTTTCATCTTTTTGGTTTCCAACACATTCATACAACTTAATGGCCGTTTGTTATCTATTATGGCCGACTTATCAAACAAATATCTATGATAACATAGTTACTACAAAACAAGCAATGTAGGGTTTAGGGTTTATAAGTCTTACATAGTGGGAATGTAATAGTAAGGATTATGTTTTTACTATATATATAAGGATTATATTGTAATGTAATGGTAATGATTATGTTGTTACTATATATATAAGGATTATATTGTAATCTAATGGTAAGGATTATGTTGTTACTATATATATAAGGATTACATTGTATGTGGTTTAGGGTTTGATATAAACATGATAAGAATAAACATACAAGAAGTGTAAATCTTACAAATATAATCCATTGTTGAAGACATGGTAAGGATTATGATGTTACTATATATAAGGATTATATTGTATGTGGTTTATGGTTTGAGATGAACATGATAAGAATAAACATACAAGAAGTGTAAATCTTACAAATAATATTGATGTAAGACTTAAAATTAATTAATATTGAAATAAAATTATTAATTAAACCATGAAACACAGATTTGAGGTATAGCTGATTTACAACTGACCGATTTGAGGTATGACTGATTTATGAACCATACCAAACACTGTTATGGCTGATTTACGAACCATACCAGACACTGTTATGGCTGATTTACGAGAAAAACATAGGGATGCACGCTGTGTCTCGAGATTACAAAAAGTTTAGGTGGGGAACTTCAATTTCGTCGATATTCACGCCCAAATTGAATTCTTACTTAAACCTTAAACCTTAAAATTACTTAATATTGAAATAAAATTATTACTTAAACCTTGAAACACATATTTGAGGTATGACTGATTTACGAACCATATCGAACACCGTTATGGCCGATTTGTCATATACCAAACACAGTTAAGTTTTACAAGTTTTCGCATTATGCCCAACCTGATTACAACGAGAACAAGTGCGTTGTTTTCTGGGGCGTTTCTTCTCACTTGCCTTTTCCAAACATGATTTAAATCTTAAGTTCTTAGGTTTTCTAGGTTGTTGACGAACAACTGGGGGCATGCACACTTGTTCAGCTACATGTTATGGAACATGGAGCGCCGAATCTACATGCATAACTGAACCAGCATAGGCGTTAACCAAATAATCCCGGTAATAGTATGTGTTACACAGTGAGATACGAGAAACATTCCTCGTTTCGGCAGCTGCGATTGCATGTACGCATGGTAATTTTTCGATGTCGAAACGACGGCAAGTGCATCTTCTCGCATCCAAATTCACAACATGCAACGATGATCCGCATGTAACTTGTACATGATAAGAATCAATCATTTGTACCGTCGCAAGTTTGGCACCACTCACACGAACCTGTTATCGAGATTTTTTTTATTAAATCTCGGCTGGTACAAATGATAAGAATCAATCATCTATGTAACGTAATTACTTCCAACAATTTTTCAACTCCATGAGTAAGCGTTGTTTTCATCGTCCTTGCATCTTTTCGACGCTCAGCAAACCATCTCATCATCATTGACCTTATCGATTCTAAGAGACGAACAATTGGGAAACTTCTAGCATGTGAAAGAACTTTGTTCATTGATTCCGCTATATTTGTTGTCGTCAAATTATATCTATCGCCCGGAAAATGAACACGTGACCACATTCTAATATCTGCTCTTTGGAGGTAGCCATGAAGTTCAGGATTACACGCTTCAATCTCATCGAAGACGTCATCAAATTCAGCTCTTCTATAACACTTTGCAGCTTTCTTCACCACACGGAACAAACTTCCACCTTTGAACCATACCAAAATGTTTTTATATAAATGGTACGTGCAAATTCCACGAGCCGCCAACAGATACACATTCTCAATTGCTTTCCCAATTGACTTATGCCTATCCGAGATGATCGCAAGACCCTTATCGTTAGGAATAACTATTTTCAGTTGCGTAAAAAACCATTGCCAAGAATCATCATTTTCAGTGTCCACCACACCGAACGCTATTGCGAAAATCTGAAAATTACCATCCTTAGTTGTTGTTGTAAGTAGTGTTCCTTTGTATTTACCATGGAGAAATGTACCATCGACAACGACTACTTTACGCATAAAAGCAAATCCATTCAAGATCGCACCAAATGCAATGAACAAATATTTGAATCTTCCGCAATCATCAATATGAAGACGCGTAAATGTACCCGAATTTGCCCTTTTTATCATGTGGAGGTAAATGTGGAGGTAAGAATGTAAATCTTCAAACCCCTTCTTAGGAGTCCCCAAATCAATATGCCTTGCAAATCTTAACGTCCTATGACTCTTCCAGTAATCCATCTATAAAAAATCATTAAAAAAAATCAGTTATAAGTTAGCCGCATCGTACATTAAGTCAGCCGCATTGTACATATAAGTCAGCCGCATCGTATATATAAGTCAGCCGCATCGTACATTTAAGTCAGCCGCATCGTACATATAAGTCAGCCGCTTCATACATATAAGTCAGCCACATCGTGTATTTAAGTGATGCGTCCCTGATAGATCAACTCCGGAGGAAGGCTGACGAAGAACGGTACTGCAGCAAAGGGGATCGCGATACTTGATGATGACGGATGATGAGGTGTTGCGCGAGAATGGTTTCGGAAAAACAGAAGAACAAGTGATGATACGAGTGTAGGGTTTTAGGGGATTAGATGGAGAAGAACCGATAGAAGAGTTTCTGATTCACAAAGTGTAAAGAAACTCGAATTCAGAGAACGTATTCTTAGAATCAGATTGAGAGAAGAAATCTGGAATTGCAATTGCATCTATAATCTTCGCTGAAAACAAAGGAAAGCGTGGCTTGGGGTTTTATAACTCAACCCTAGCGACACAACTTAAACAACAGAGCGTTTGAAATAAAACCACAAGGCGTCTAAAGTTTAAATAAAACAGCGAGGCGTCCCAACCATAAGGTTCCTAATCGGTGCACCTCTAAAACAACTAAGTACATAGTCAATGTGACTTGTACATACATTATTACCCATTGGTCGTGATTCCTAAGTAACTCGACGTAGTGATTCATCTGCCTCGTTAAAAACCCTGTTGAGAAAACCCAGTGGGACAAAACTCAACATGGGAAAAGAGTACAGAATCCTCACCTAAGTTACTTAGTCTTCAGGACCGAGTGTAGTCTTCAAAGTGGAGATGTTGAAGACTTGAATCATTGGTAGAGTGAGTGAGTGAGTGAGTGAGTGAGCTAAGAGTGAGTGAGCTTCCTTTGCCATCTCTTTAGCTCTAGACCGAGTAATTACTCCAACTGGCTCCGGCTCCTCTTCTGCTTCTGCCTCTGCTTCTTCAGTTTCCTTGCTTTCCATGATCACATCATTAAGTCTGCCGCTTCGTGTATTTAAGTCTGCCACTTCGTACTAATAAATCAGCTGAAATTGAATGTATTACCTTGATACCAAAATTCTTAGTAATAGCTACTCCGACATGTCTAGGTAGAACTGGCGGATCAATGTCGCCGATAAAATCCCTGTATAAGAGTCCCAAAATATCTGGTGTTGCTTGTCGGGATCGATTAGAACGCTCAGTTACAGAACATATGTGTTCTGAATCGTAGATACGCACATAGAATTATGGGGATTTTCCTTTTGTAGAAGCACGAACTCTCCAGCTACATCCATTTACCCAACACTGAACAATGAACGTTTCCGCATTCGATATTGGTACATCAAAATCAAATCGATCCCTCAGTGTAAGAAGTTTCAGTCGTATCTCCAGATCTTTTTTTGTCTCGTATCGCTGGCCTACAACGATATTTAGAGACTCCATCTTAAACTTGAGAAACTCACCAACTCCTTTCGATTCGTTCATCGCAATATTCTGAGGTCTCTTCTTAGGAGGCAACGTCGGTGAATCTTCATATTCTTTTCGAGGCTTTCCATATAAACTAAAGTTATCATCATCATATGATGCACAATCCGGGTCGTCAATCATTGATAGTAGGATTTTTACTAATCAATTACTCAAATCCCACTCATGTCATTGTGGTATTTAAGATATCGAACCAAGGAGGTGAGAGGCTAACACACTAGGAATCCAAGAAACTATATAAGCTAGGCAAATCAAGGTTTTGATAACTAAACAACCTAATGACTTAAATTAAATAAGACAAACAAATACAATGATAAAAGAAGGATCTTGGGCAAGGCAATTGATCTAGGGGAATTCAAGTTGATCAATGATGTCTAAACAATCACATAAGTGCTTTTCCTTAGGCCTAGAACACTAACCATGACTAATCTAATCTCTTAGCACTAATCACTTTGTTAATTACAAGTTCAAGAACAAATTCTCATTTGTAAAAGTATAATTAACAAGCATTAAAGTTCAAGTTCCAATAGCCAAAATCCACCCTATGCATTCACTCTCATGAGATAGGCATGAAAATCTCCTATTTAGCCTAATTGGCATTTCATCAAACACTTGGTGTGCATGAAATGCCCTAAGTTCTAAATTAGCCATCTCAAGCTTAATCTAGCATTAAGTACACTAAATAAGAAAGAAAATAGATGCATTAAGCCCTAGACATCAAAGATCAACAAAGAAATCCCCTAAATCTACCAAACCCAATGATCCAAAGAAGAACTACTCAAGACCCATGAAATGCTCCTCAAAATCGATTTGGATAAGAGAAGTTTTCATGGATGAATCTTGAATAGATAAGATAGAAAGAAGATTAGATGCAAGGAATCAATGAAAACAAAGACTTAATTTCATAAAAAGTAGAAGATCCTCTCTTACAAATCTAAGAACTCTCTCCAATGGGAAAGGGTTTCTTAGACAAAAGAAGCATAAGAATTAAAATTAAGGTTTTTGGGTTTATAAATGAAAATGGGCGAACCGGGTCAACCTGGAACAAATCGGGTATTGACCCGGTCGGATCTTGGATGCGTCTTCAATAAATTCGAGGCATCTCCCTAGACATATGTCCAAATGACATGATTTTTGCTTGTGTGCACAGATAACTCTTCCCTCTACAACTTTCATGAAGGCTGGAGAGGCTGAATATGATCGGAAGAACTTCGTTTTACCGGTTCTTTGGACGATGTCATCTCTTCTCGGCCAGGCAGATCATGCTTCAGTGTCTTGGCCATAAACTCCGATACAGAGGTCCAAATGATATGAT
This sequence comes from Eutrema yunnanense, assembly GCA_002933935.1. NCBI lineage: Eukaryota > Viridiplantae > Streptophyta > Magnoliopsida > Brassicales > Brassicaceae > Eutrema > Eutrema yunnanense. Next base: position 111,550 of record PKML01063595.1, on the reverse strand, counting down.
TCAAACTCCTGTGTAAATCTGATTCATTCCTCTACAAGTTTCATGAAGACATTAGATTAAACTGGGCATGAGAAGCTCTTCATTTGGCCTGATCTTTGAGACCGACCAAAACCGACCTTGCTGATTGGGGTAGGTCGGTTTTCCTCCTGGGGAAATTAAGCCGACCTTGCTCCTTTTGGTCGGTCGGTTTTTGCTTCTCCGGGTTGGTCGGATTCTCGGGAACTCCCTGCCCTACGACCGGCTATAACCGACCACGCCGATTGAGGTCGGTCGGATTTTTCCCAGGGAGAATTTTAGCTTCTCGTCCAGACGGATACGCTTTGGTAAATCTGCAATAACTCCCGAACCATATGTCCGATTGTTTTGAATCCAACTCCTGTATCAAGCTGATTCACTCCTCTACAGGTTTCATTAAGACCACTTGAGTTGATTCGGATCAGAGCGCCTTCGTTGAGATACATCTTTGAGACCCAGCAGATGAGCTTTGCACTCGACTTATGTCACAATCTCCAAACTTGTCCAATTGCCTCCAATCACCTAGGAAATGCTCCAAAACATGCAAGAATGTACAAGACCTTATGCAAAATTTTCTAATCCCTAATTTAAGACCTAAATGCAAGACAAGACCATTATTATGCATGAAATCTACACAAAACTACACATGAAATGCATGATAAAACAATGCAATATATGAGTATATCAATTCCCCCAAATCTGCTGTCAAATTCGCCCTCTTCTTCATCTTCAACTTCGTCTTTCTCCTCGCATATATCCGTAGATTTTCCTCGATTACACACATCTTCTTCATCTTCAACTTTGTCTTTGTAAACACCATCATCTTCATAACTCCCAATGTATTCTTCGTTACATTCTTCTTTAAATTCCTCTTTTGAGACATGACTGAATGGCCATTTCATCTTGTCCACCGCTTTGTCCTTCTGAATAACTTCGTAATCCTCATTCTATGTAATTTCTACACAAAGACGTAGCTGATCGCTTTTCCTTATCGTTTGAAAACCTAGAAATTGTCGAGAATTACAGACATAAACCGGTGGAGTATCGTGCGACATTTTTTTCAAAATCTTGTTGGAGAACATGTAGCTCAGCTGAATCTTACATCTTCGCGACTCCAACCCATAATCCTCCATTATCATATCCACAAGATTGTTGTAGGTTGTCTCTTCGTTAACTTGTAGAACTCTACACCCTCTCTTGTCGGCGTTGAATACATATCGATTTTTGAGAACTCATGTACCGCAAACAATTATTATCGAATCCATCTTCTCCTAAATTTAGTTTTAGTATAAAGCTCGAAAAAAATGTAGAATGATGAAGAATGGAGAAGATGAAGAACAACGACGAAGAAAAGGGCTGACGGCGGCTAAACCTAATAATGTGTTTAGAGCTTGATGTAATTTTTATTTTGCTGACAAGGAAACATGCCATCAAACGAACTTATAAATCAGCCATATAAAATCAGCTATCAAACAAAACTATAAGTCAGTCGCCACTAAAATATTATTTAAGTAATTAATAAATTTTTCTGTAATCAGCCATTAAAACATATAAATCAGGTGTAAAACATAAGTCAGCCGCTACAACATATAAGTCAGTCGTCACTAGCATACTATTACAGTAATTAATCTTTCGCTAATTAGTCAGCCGTAATTAGGCCGACTTTTAAGTAAATCGGTCTTATTGCGGCTGATTTGATATACGTCAGCCACAATTAACCCGCATAAGTATGCCGTTGCACAATAAATCAGCCAAATAAATCAGCCGGGTTAACGATAATTCAGGCGGGCAACAATAAGTCGGCCATGTCATAGCAATAAGTCAGCCAAAGTTTTCATAAATCTGTCGTCAGAATATAAATCAGCCGTGTCGTGTACTCCTAAGTCAGCCGAAAATTCATAAGTCGGTCGAGGTTCATATAAGTCTGCCGTGACATTTGGCTGACTTATGAATATAAATCAGCCGACCAACTAATAAGTCGGTTGTTCTTTTAAATCAGCCGCTCGTCCAGTAAATCTGCCGTCACTACAGCGATAAATTTATGCGGCAGATTTTCATAATATACATAGGCAGTTTTTATGCCACGTAGGCGCCGCGCCTGTTTTTTCGCTGATGTGGAAAAAAAAGTAATGGCATTCCTTTAATTACGTTTTTGTTATCAAATACTTAGAAGAACATCATGGCTATGAAAAACATATCACTAATAAAAAATAGTTGTTTACTAGTCTAGTCATTTTACCTAATTTATATGCTATTTAAGTAACTCTCCCCAAAAATTAAGGTATTCACAAAAAAAAAATCCTCTTTTGCTCTCCCTTCTCTTTTCTTCCACTCTCGATCCCTTTCACTCTCAGTCTCTATAACCTCGACGTTATTCCGGTGGTTCATCTCGGTTTCCGTATTCAGAAACCGGTGATGCGTCGTCTTCTTTGGTTCAATGAAATTAGAGAAGCTTTGGGAAAAACTTCAAGTGAGATTCTCCTCTGGACTCGTAGAGGCAGCCGGCTTCGTGCACTGCTTGTCATCAGTGTTAGTGGATTTTGACTTGATTTGATTAGTAAATCACATACATTTGATTTCTCCTCTAGATAATATTGAAATTGGTTTTACTCTGAACATTAGTTTTCAATTTGCCCCATCTTCGATTCATCAAGTTAGTAAACATTTTGTGCCCTAAATCGGTTGTGGTTCTGTAACCACTCATGATGACTCGCATGAAAAGAAGTTTGACACTTTATTGAATCACATTTGAGTTAAATTTCTTGGGTTCCCTAATTGAGAATCCAAATCACTTTATTGAATCACAATTGTCTTGGTTTCGATGGAAAGTTTGGTACTTTATTGAACCTATTTAACTGAAATTTCTTGTTTGTTGCAGATTGGAACAATAGCTCTACTTACAACAATGCTTAAAATTTGTAAAATTTGAAGGAAAAAAATAACTTTTTGGTTTTCTTTTTGGTGTAGTCAATAGTGTACAAAGCGTAATGTCCGTCAAGCATACCGTAAGTTATGTTCTGGTTAGTGTTTTGATTCTTTGCTTTTTTTATCCTACCTTCTGGTAAAGAAGAAGAATGATAATTGATATGCTCAAATTAATACCCTAAATAGTAGATATGCTCAAATTAATACCCTAAATAGTACTAAAGCAGTTGTTGCAGTAAATCAGGGGTCGAACACAAGAACTCAGTTATCACACAATAGATTGTATAGATCCAAAATACGCTAAATCAAAAGATGTAATTGAAAACAAGTATGCAAGTAAAAGTGTTGTAAATTCAGTTGGAGGCAGATAGGTTCAGGGTATTCCTCAGGAAATCAATGAATGCAGCTAAATTAACTAACAGTATTTGTGATTAAGCACGGTTCTAGAACTAAAATCACTAAAATATAGCTAACCAACTCTCATTGCGAAAACTATCTAAATCTAATTCCTAGGAATTCCAAATCTCTTTGCGAATCCTAAAGTCTAAATCAGCTTTAAAGTTCAGGTTTGATATGTTCACAAATCAATTAAACCAAATCTCTTTGCGAATAATCAATTTGCTCACTATAGGTTCTATCAGGTAATTAATCGCACTCTCGTGCCTAATCAATTATCCTAAGATCTAAGTTCTAGGTGATCAATCTAGAATTAGCTTTGAGAACAACGTATGGTGAAGAACTAATTCATATAGTGAATCCTAACAGATAAACAACCTAGCATTCAAAGAAATCCCTATGAGAAAACCCCTAACCTAACAGGTGATCTACTCAGACATGGAAATTGAATCAATAGACATGTTTGAATAAATACTTAATAGAAAATAAGAAAGAGTAACAAGATGTTTTGAGATCTGAATCTCGATCGAAGGGAAATTCAGACTTGTCTCTCTCACCAAGTCCTCTCTTAAACCAAAACAAAATAAAGCATAGCCTAAACAGATGGCTGAAAACCTAATTATATAGCTAAAACACGTTCTGGGCTTTCTTGTAAATATTAAAGTCTTCTGGGCACTTTTGCAATTCTTCAAGTCTTGGAAAAACTCGCGGGTCGTGTTTGCTGCGATGAGTGTCGATCGATACCAGGGGGTATCGATCAATACTCGACGTGAATTCAGGTACTCAGCAACACGATCTTTAGCATTGCTCCAAACTGCTCTAGAAAGCTCCAATATCTCCAATAATGTTCCCAACGTGCTATAGCCTGTAAAAGACTCTAAAAGACTCCAAAATACTATAAAGACTCTATAAAATGGACTTATATCATGGCTTAAATAGGGTAAAAACCATGATATATCAACTCCCCCAGACTTAGCCTTTTGCTTGCCCTCAAGCAAATAGAAGACTAAACCAGAGAAAGAGGTTTGAAAACCACTACAAGAAAACAGTCTATTTCCAACGAAAAATTACGACCGTTTTAAATCGATGTAACTTTACATCGACATTACGACTACTATACGACAAAATATGTGTTCGTCGTAAAATCGTCGTAAATATGTGTCGTCGTAATATCGATATAAATTTACGACTAGTTTACGACTACATTACGACGACAACATAAATCGTCGTAATACCGTCGTAAATTTACATCGATATTACGACGAATATGTCATGTGCATATTACGTCGATATTACGACGATTTGACGTCGCATTCCCAGTTAGGTAGACCACGTTTTTTTATAGGTCCACCTACTAAATTTACATCGATTTTACATCGTAAAATTCGTTGTAAATCCGTTGGAAAATCGTTGGTAATTCTGAAAAAATTTCTATAAATACAGCCTAACTTCAAACGAAAGAATCAAAAAAAAAAACAAACAGAAAAAAAATATATATATATAAATGTCTATATACGAACTACGAAAATGGATGTATAGGCAAAAGGATTCAGAGGGAGATTTGACGGAAGAATTCAAAGAAGGGCTTGAAATATTCATGTATCAGGCCGGAAATATGCAAACAACCCTGGAAAGTGGTAAGATGTTCTGTCCTTGTCGTACATGCAAGAATACACGATATATGTTTATTGAGACGGTGTGGAAGCATTTACTAAATAGAGGGTTTATGCCGCAATATTATGTTTGGTATCAACATGGAGAGGGTTTTGAAAGAACTCAAGCAACGGATAGTAGTAGTAATTATCAAGGTCAAGTAGAATCAAATTATCAAGGTAGTTATGATCATGGTCAACATCAATTTGATCAGGGTGCAGATCATGATAGGATGCATGCCATGGTTAATGATGCATTTCATGAAACAAATGTTGATAATAGTACTGTTGAGGAACCCAACGTAGATGCGAAGCGATTTTATGATATGCTAGACGCTGCAAACCAGCCACTCTACGATGGATGTAGAGAAGGTCAGTCTAAATTGTCGTTAGCTGCTAGGATGATGACAATTAAAACTGATCATAACTTAGCTGAGGTTTGCATAGATGATTGGGCTGATCTTATTAAAGAGTATTTGCCAGAGGATAATTTGGCTGCCGAAACATACTATGAGATACAGAAGTTGGTGTTTAATCTTGGGCTGCCTTCTGAGATGATAGATGTATGTGTTGACAATTGTATGCTTTTTTGGAAAGATGATGATAAGCTACAGGAATGTCGATTTTGCCAAAAACCGAGATTTAGGCCCCAAACAACTGGGCGTACAAAGATACCATACCAACGGATGTGGTATCTTCCTATAACTGATAGGGTTAAACGATTGTATCAATCTGAAAGGACAGCTGCATCGATGAGGTGGCATGCAGAACATTCACAGAGAGAAGGAGAAGTGACTCACCCGTCAGATGCAAAAGCTTGGAAACACTTTAACACGGTACACCCTGATTTTGCTAACTCTAAGCGAAATGTGTATCTTGGTCTTTGCACTGATGGATTTAGTCCATTCGGTATGTCTGGTAGGCAATATTCTTTGTGGCCAGTTATCGTAACTCCTTATAATCTTCCCCCAGATATGTGCATGCAAAGGGGATTTTTTTCTGAATATTTTAGTCCCTGGTCCCAATCATCCGAAGCGGTCCCTTGATGTGTTTTTGCAGCCTCTCATTCATGAGTTGAAACAGTTGTGGTATACAGGAGTGCGGACATATGATTGTTCGAGGAAAAAAAATTTTACGATGCGTGCGGTGCTTATGTGGACAATAAGCGACTTCCCTGCATATGGAATGCTATCAGGTTGGACGACGCATGGGAGGTTATCTTGTCCTTATTGCCTCGATCGGACAGATGCGTTTCAACTGAAACATGGTCGAAAAACATGCTGGTTTGATTGTCACTGCCGGTTTTTACCAATCAATCATCCATATAGGAGAAACAGGCGGTTGTTTAGGAAGAACAAAATCGTGCGTGTCCCTCCACCAGTGTATATATCTGGGGAAGATCTAGAAGCGCAAATAGATCATTTTGGGGGACTAGAAACTGTGAATCGTGGGAGAAATTGGCACACTCCAGCTAATATGCCTGATGGATACGGGGTTAATCACAATTGGCACAAGAAAAGCATTTTTTGGGATCTTCCGTACTGGAAAAATCATCTACTGAGACACAATCTTGATGTCATGCACATTGA
>PKML01063595.1:61055-92482 GCA_002933935.1 Eutrema yunnanense | reverse complement strand
TAACCAACTCTCGTTGCGAAAACTATCTAAATCTAAATCCTAGGAATTCCAAATCTCTTTGCGAATCCTAAAGTCTAAATCAGCTTTAAAGTTCAGGTTTGATATGTTCACAAATCAATTAAATCAAATCTCTTTGCGAATAATCAATTTGCTCACAATAGGTTCTATCAGGTAATTAATCGCACTCTCGTGCCTAATCAATTATCCTAAGATCTAAGTTCTAGGTGATCAATCCAGAATTTGCTTTGAGAACAACCTATGGTGAAGAACTAATTCAGATAGTGAATCCTAACAGATAATCAACCTAGCATTCAAAGAAATCCCTATGAGAAAACCCCAAACCTAACATGTGATCTACTCAGACATGGAAATTGAATCAATAGACATGTTTGAATAAATACTTAATAGAAAATAAGAAAGAGTAACAAGATGTTTTGAGATCTGAATCTCGGACGAAGGGAAATTCAGACTTGTCTCTCTCACCAAGTATTCTCTTAAACCAAAACAAAATAAAGCATAGCCTAAACATATGGCTAAAAACCTAATTATATAGCTAAAACACGTTCTGAGCTTTCTCGTAAATATTAAAGTCTTCTGGGCACTTTTGCAATTCTTCAAGTCTTGGAAAAACTCGCGGGTCGTGTTTGCTGCGATGAGTGTCGATCGATACCAGGGGGTATCGATCGATACTCGACGTGAATTCAGGTACTCAACAACACGATCTTTAGCTTTACTCCAAACTGCTCTAGAAAGCTCCAATATCTCCAATAATGCTCCCAACGTGCTATAGCCTGTAAAAGACTCTAAAAGACTCCAAAATACTATAAAGACTCTATAAAATGGACTTATATCAAGGCTTAAATAGGGTAAAAACAATGATATATCAATAATAGCATCTTGTTTTTGTATGAAACTGATACAGGTTGTGCCAAGGAGCAAAATGTGTGTGCAAAGTGTTATTCCTGTGTTGATCAAATCATTGGAAGGTAATTGAATCTTGATGAAGAAATTTTTTTTTTTTGCTTCTGCTAGATGCTGCATTTCCTTATTTAGCGAATTTGGTAGCTGAGCTTTTAAGCTAATGTAGAAGCAATTGGTCATTAGACAAATTACGGTCAAGTATTGAGAACCGGTTCAAAGTGTGGAACTCTTATTTCCCTAATAAAGAAAACATATTTTTGGGAGAACACTGAGCGAAGTGACTGTACTGTTAAGAGCCAAATTCAGAAGCTACATGCTAGCGCTTGTGGAGAAACTTGCAGAGAATGTCGACCGTAACTCTTTTCTGATTTTTTTTTTTTCCTCTGAGATTTCTGTCTTGCGTTTGCCAGATCCTTGAGAAGAATCTATTTTATGTGACATACAAGGATACAAAGCCACATGAAGATGAAGAACATCATCCACGATTTAAGGGAAACAACAGAAGAATCAGATGTAAGAAACAAAATGCAGAGTTTGAAATATTTGCTAGAAAAGACCATCGATCATCTGCAAGGTGTTTTGTCACTCGATGTGTTTGTCTTAATATACAGAGGAATATGGGACAGAATGGGACATGTCAGGAAGGAAAACCACATTGCAAACCTTTTTTCTGTGTTCTGTATAATTACCTTCACTGTTCTTATTCTGTTTTTCTTCTTTTTTTTTGAAGGATGTGCTTCGGCTTTTGGAAGACAGGAACGATAATTTGATTTGGCACAAAGTGTAACATCCCTGATCCAGGCCAAGGCCCATTTAAAATTTGTGTGGCCCAATAAACCTATTTATTTTCTTCTTTGGTTTGTCCACATAGACATACATCATATGTATCCTCCTATTCGTTTGACCTAAAGGTGCGCCGCCTCCTTCATCGAGTGAGAGAAAGAGAAAGAGTTGTTGACTCGTCTCGCCTTGCCGTGTCACCGTTGCTGCGCCGTCGTTAGGTAACCATCATCGTCTTCTTCTCCGCTTCGTTTCTTCGGTCCGTGCGTGGTGTGTGTGTGTTGAACACCACCACCACCAATGCATATGTTCTTCGTCGTTGAGTCTCCACCGTGTATCAGGGATAACGCCGCCGTCGTTGGAGAGCTGCCGCATCATCGTCGAGCCCTGGAATCGTGACCTAAGTTGGATTTGAGTTGTTGCTTGCGTCGCAAGGTACTGAAGCATCTTGTAACGCCCGTGTTCCGCAATTCTGCCAAACGAGAGAATTTGGCTAAGGCAGAATTGAGTTTAACCGAGAAGAATTGGAAAGAAGGCAAGTGTTCGTGGGAAAATGAGTTTAGTCGAGGAAAATCAATCAGATCGGGTGATTTCCAAACTGATTAAGTTTTAGCCGAGCTAAAAATCAGCTGGCCGTAAATTTCGGGAATTTAGCCGAGCTAAATTCAGCTGGTCGAATTTTTCGGGACTTGGTCGGATTTCGGACAAGACTGGTGAATAATTATCGGGGAGATTATTTATCGGGGGAAATTAATTATAGGGGAGGATTAATTTTCCCGGGGAAGTTTTTCAGATCTGCGTGAGCGGTTATCGGCTTATGCGTATTTTTGGTATACGCAGAAACGGTTTTAGCCGAGAGACCATATAAAAATGTAACCGTATTACATTTTTAGCCGAGAAAATGTATAAAAATATATATGCGGCAGTTTGGAGCGGTTACTCGGGGGAAAAGGCACGCGCGGACAGTTATGGCTTTTGGGGGAATCAAAAATAACCGTGGGACGGTTATTGGCGGATTGAAAGGACCCTTGGTCTATTTTTAATCGGATTTTGACTGAATTTTCCTCTGGTGCGCGACCAAAGAACTCTGAAAGATCGAGAGAAGGAAAAATCAGGGAAAATTCGAGGGAAATTCCGGGGAAATTTCTAAGGGGAAAATACTGAGGGAAACAATCACCGAGGGAGATTCGATATTGCCGAGAGAAGGAATTACCCAGGAAGAGTCTGTTACGTTCTGAAGAAGATATTCCTCAGAGGGGGAAGATCCGATATTGCCGAGGGAAAGACTTTCCCGGGGGGAAAATCCGATACGATCTGAGGGAAGATTTCCCGGGGGGAAATTCGAATCATTCCGAGGGAAAAATCAAAGGTGAGTTCGTGACCGTGGCCTTAAGTCTGATCGTTTCTTGAGTAGATTGTATTCTGTTTGTCTGATGAATACGATGTTTATCATATATTCATGTTCTGTTGGCTATTCGTGGGATTATGTACATTATTGGCGAACTAGACTGAGTTTTAGCCGGTGAATGTATATAATCTCTCGGCTAGGTTATGTTTTCTGATAAGCATCTGATTGGTTCTGATCTATTCTTGTTGCGATTTATGCTTTGGCTAAGTGAGACGGGATGACCGTTCTCACTAAGCATTTCTGTTGCTTATGCCTCCTTTTTTGGATGCATGTTCTGATTATTGCCGAGATGGTACATTTGATGGTTGATCAGTTCACGGGACAAAGGCTGGATCGGATGGATGGTTGTGTTGGGTAGATTCGGTCTAGTAATTCATGTAATAGCTTATTAGTGAATTCGCATGTTTACTTGAACCTCGTTTATTAATTCAAGTTTCTGTTTTAATCTACTTATGCTCGAAAATAACTAAGTCTGAATGAACCAAAACGTGCAAAAATTAAAAATCTGGTATACTCTAATCCGGCTAAAATCTATAAGTGTTGGCTAAATTTATAAAAATCGGATTAGGGTCTTACACATCTCCTCCGTTAGAGTTGGTCGATGACATCGGTCGCTCCGATCTGCTCCGTCCGCCTCGCCTTAGCCCCACCGTCGTTCAGTTGTTGTCCGTTCACTGATCCGAACAGTACCACCGTGAGGTAACCGCCGAGAACCCAACCTCCGAGATGTCGTGATGTGTTAACGTGATTTTGCAAATTGGAATTGGAATTCGGTTTAGGTGAACCGGTTCATCAATTTTGGTCTGACTGGTGTGGATTTAATATGAATCGGAATTAGATTGGTAATCAGCTTGGTTTGGTCGTTGAATTGTAATCGGAGTTGCTGGATTGTTACAGTAAATTGGGACTTGGAAATTGATTTAATCGGTTAAGTCTGGTTCAATTAGAATAGTTGGTTGTGGCTGCAAATTGGAAATTAATTGGTTTAATTGGTTTTTGCTTTGGAATTGTGAATTGGTTAGGATTGGTTTAGTTGATAATTAATTAATTGGGTATTAATTAATTGTGAGTCCGGTTTAGCTAAACCAAGGATCCTAGTGGTTATGTTTCGGTTTAGTTAAATCAAGGACCCGTGTTTCTTAACCAATTCAACTTCCTAACCCGGCGTTGTTGTGTATCCGTTATAGATTAAAATGGAACCTGACCGGAACCGTGAGTTCATTAATGAAAGCCTCCTAGTCGTGTTCTCCGCTTCAAAGGCAAAGGTGAGAGCGGATCCAACATTTACTCTCCACGTTTGGATTATGATTTAATGCTTAGCTGAGTTTAAACCGATCATTATTATTGGTTACTTTCCGTGCAAGTTAGGCTAGAATTCCGGAATATGAGTCGAGTCGTTATTCGTTCTAAGTGTGGAATATTGATAAGTAAAGCGAAATGTTAATTAATGAACTGATTCGTGATTGTTGAATTGTCTTGTGATTGCTGATTGAGAACCTAGAGCGCATGTTAGGGAAATGTGAATTAAACCGGAACTTGGTTGCTGATTGAGATGTGTTAGGATGCGGTAAAAGTTGTTACGGCCGTGTGTAAAGCACGGGTAACGGTTGACCGTGTTAGTTCCTGCCTAGGAGTGGTCATCCATGGGTAAGACCGTGATGCCGGCTTAACATAGAGTGGCTAGCCTTTGCAGTTGTGTGGTGGTCCATGGGGTGCTCGTGACTAGCCCATGGGTCAAGATGACTGACGAGCCAGGAAGGCGATGAAGTACTGAAAGCACGAAGGATCGGTTCGATGAAGTGCTGACAGTAAGAAAGATCGGTAGACGGGAGTGCGTGCTAGTTGGGCACGTAGGGCATTCATGGTAAAGACCGAGGTCACTCGTGATATCATGAAATGACACTCTTTGTCAGTTAGTGGGTTCGAGTCCCACATGTGTTTTGTGTGCTATGTTCGAGTATGTCGTAAGTCTTAGGACTATTGCTTGTTGGTCGTTTTATCTTTAGTCTGAGCGTTGTCGTAGTTTAGGCGTGGCAAGTTTATGTTGTGTTCGTTCTCACTGGGTAATCTAAATTACTCATCCCCTCCCTCCCGTGTTTTCTTTTTATTTTCTCTTGCAGGTGTGTTAAGACAAGCTTTTAAATTCAAATGAGTTGGCGGGAATTTCGGTTACAAATCGTTTTGGGCCAGACCATAAGGTTAACACGCTGACTTAGCCTGTGTGGCGGGTCGGGTGTTACAAGTGGTATCAGAGCTCCAGGCATGTCAAACCGGTGTCAACCCGGGAGACAGTCCTGAGGAAAAGTTTCAAAAGTTTTAAAAAGTGTTTTGAGAAAGTTTTACGAGCTCAGAAAAATCTTTAGAAAGGGTTTCAAAACGCCAACTAAATTTGAATAAGATTTTTGTCTTTTAGATAAGTGGTTTGAGTCTAGTTTTTTACCTGCGGAGCGGAAGTTATCATTGGTGGTATGCGTTACGTTTACCGAGGACCGCTCAATTTTGACTAATCGAGATTGGCCACCAGGTTGTGGGCCCGTGTATGTCAGTGAGCGAGAGATGTTGTAGCCGCAAGTGTCTAACCCAAAGCCACTATAGCGTATGGGAGGCAGACTAGAAAGAACCCACCGAAGGAAATCGCTAGTAGTTCACAATAGAGAGGTGCTGAAGTTCCCGGAATTGAGAAGTCTCATTGAGTGGAGCCAAAAGTTAAATCAATCCAATAGTACCGTCAGAAGTTCGAGCAGTGGTCAACATTCTGAAAAGTTTAAGTGACAGAAAGGGTCTAGCGCGGGTACTCCGAGGAGGACTGACACCGGAGCTGCAAGTTGGTCTTTGGGAGCGCTTTGGAGAAGTGAAGTTCATGACGGTTGACCACGTGGTTACCTGTGCTAACCAAGGGAGTATCAGCTCATGCAAGAGAGGCTTCGCAGAGAGCCCATCGCCATTTCAGATAGCAGTGAGGAGCCTGAACAGTTCGGAGACCCAATATTCAACCAAGAAGATACCATGTGGGACTCTCATGGCTAGAGTTGTCTTTGGTTCCTAGTAGGGAGTAGGACTAGGTGTTGTATAACATTTTAAGGTGCTTGTGATGATTTTGTGTTTGGTACGTTGTCGCCTTGATATTTTGGCTTCCGGTATTTTGAATTAGTTGTCCTACTCCATATTAATTTAAATTGATCCTTTGATTGTAAACCCGAGTAAGAAAGTTTGGCGAGTTATGTGTAAACCCTAAGAGCTGCCGTGTCCTCCAAGTAAAAGAATCTTCCGAGGTTTCATGTGATCCCAAGTAACCATCCTTGTTGAGCAAGTAAGTGTCAAAGCCGCAATTAAGCAGAAAGAAAGGAAGAAATCTCATCGTTTCAAGTTAGAGCCATGAAAGATCATTTTTGAACAGAACATATGGAATTGGGACGGAACCCCACTCATTCATGTTAAAGTTGCTTCCAATAAACCTCAAGAGCTGACGGAACGCTCATCGAATTTAAACCTTAGTTGCTACCATGGTTGCTTTAGACGCAAGAAACCCCAGATATTGCAGAGACGGTCTAATTTTTACGCTAAGTCTGGAAACAATTGCGGGTAAGGGATTTGTGAGACCATTTCCCATTAAACCAGAAGGAATTAGAATATGATCTAGATATCGATGGAGAGATATTGTTATGAGGAGTTAGCTGGCGCAAACATACAGTTGATCAGAGTTATCACCCACCCGGAATTTGAACCGCAAGTTGGACGGAATACCATACTTGTACTAGTTTCAGAAACGGAATAGTATCACCGCTGTCATAAAATTTTCATGGGCCATCTGGAGACTAAAACAGAACCCGATTGAATTGAATATTAGAAGGACGCTGGACGACACATCGAACTTCAAATCCATCGGTGAAATTCAAATCTTAACGGTTGGGTTAGAATCTATTCACGTATTTTCAAAGGTACATTATGACGTCAGGACATAGCTAAGTAAAAGCTTATTGGAGAATTCGCGCCACAGAATTCGAGGACGAATTCATTTCTAGTTTGGGAGAATTGTAACATCCCGGATCCAGGCCAAGGCCCATTTAAAATTTGTGTGGCCCAATAAACCTATTTATTTTCTTCTTTGGTTTGTCCACATATACATACATCGTATGTATCCTCCTCTTCGTTAGACCTAAAGGTGCGCCGCCTCCTTCATCGAGTGAGAGAAAGAGAAAGAGTTGTCGACTCGTCTCGCCTTGCCGTGTCACCGTTGCTGCACCGTCGTTAGGTAACCATCATCGTCTTCTTCTCCGCTTCGTTTCTTCGGTCCGTGCGTGGTGTGTGTGTGTTGAACACCACCACCACCAATGCATATGTTCTTCGTCGTTGAGTCTCCGCCGTATATCAGGGATAACGCCGCCGTCGTTGGAGAGCTGACGCATCACCGTCGAGCCCTGGAATCGTGACCTAAGTTGGATTTGAGTTGTTGCTTGCGTCGCATGGTACTGAAGCATCTCCTCCGTTAGAGTTGGTCGATGACATCGGTCGCTCCGATCTGCTTCGTCCGCCTCGCCTTAGCCCCACCGTTGTTCAGCTGTTGTCCGTTCACTGATCCGAACAGTACCACCGTGAGGTAACCGCTGAGAACCCAACCTCCGAGATGTCGTGATGTGTTAACGTGATTTTGCAAATTAGAATTTGATGCGTCCCTGCTTGATCAACTCCGGAGGAAGGCTGAAGAAGACGGCTCGGCCACAAGGAGAATCGCGACGGTGATATAATGGAGGAGTGGTTGCGATGGTGAAACGGTTTTAGTGATGCTTGCGACGATGAGGATGGTGCTGATGGAGGAGTAACGAGTGATTATACGAAGGGATTGAGATGATTAGGCGATTGAGAACAGGATAGAAGAGTTTCTGATTCACAACGTGTGGAGAAACTCGAATTCAAGAGATAAACTCGATGAACTAGTTTGAGAGAAGAAACTCTGGTTTTGCAATTGCATTAAAATTCTTCGCTCCAGAGCCTAAGGGGGCGAGTTTGGGTTTTATAAATCAACCTCAAATCGCCAACCCTAAACAACACAACGTCTAAAATAAAACAGCAACAAGTTTAAAGTCTAAAATAAAACAACGAGGCGTCCCAACCATAAGGCTCCTAATTGGTGCACCTCTAAACAACTAAGTACATAGTCAAAGTGACTTGTACAATAACCCTTCTGATCGAGAATCCTAAGTAACTCGACGTAGTGATTCATCTGCCTCGTTAAAAACCCTGTTGAGAAAACCCAGTGGGACAAAACTCAACATGGGAAAAAGAGTACAGAATCCTCACCTAAGTTACTTAGTCTTCAGGATCGAGTGTAGTCTTCAAGCTGGAGATATAGAAGACTTGATTTGATAATAGGTTGAGTGAAGTGGTTGAATGAGAGTGAGACTGAAGTAGGAGTGAGTGAGCTTCACTTGCTATCTTCTTAGCTCTGGATCGAGTGATCACTCCAACTGGCTCCAGCTCCTTGTCTGCTTCTGCTTCCTCAGCTTCCTTGCTTTCCATGATCATATCAGAATTGGAATTCGGTTTAGGTGAACCGGTTCATCAATTTTGTTCTGACTGGTGTGGATTTAATATGAATTGGAATTAGATTGGTAATCAGCTTGGTTTGGTTGTTGAATTGTAATCGGAGTTGCTGGATTGTTACAGTAAATTGGGACTTGGAAATTGATTTAATCGGTTAAGTCTGGTTCAATTAGAATAGTTGGTTGTGGCTGCAAATTGGAAATTAATTGGTTTAATTTGTTTTTGCTTTGGAATTGTGAATTGGTTAGGATTGGTTTAGTTGATAATTAATTAATTGGGTATTAATTAATTGTGAGTCCGGTTTAGATAAACCAAGGATCCTAGTGGTTATGTTTCGGTTTAATTAAATCAAGGACCCGTGTTTCTTAACCAATTCAACTTCCTAACCCGGCTTTGTTGTGTATCCGTTATAGATTAAAATAGAACCTGACCGGAACCGTGAGTTCATTAATGAAAGCCTCCTAGTCGTGTTCTCCGCTTCAAAGGCAAAGGTGAGAGCGGATCCAACCGTTACTCTCCACGTTTGGATTATGATTTAATGCTTAGCTGAGTTTAAACCGATCATTATTATTGGTTGCTTTCCGTGCAAGTTAGGCTAGAATTCCGGAATATGAGTCGAGTCGTTATTCGTTCTAAGTGTGGAATATTGATAAGTAAAGCGAAATGTTAATTAATGAACTGATTCATGATTGTTGAATTGTCTCGTGATTGCTGATTGAGAACCTAGAGCGCATGTTAGGGAAATGTGAATTAAATCGGAACTTGGTTGCTGATTGAGATGTGTTAGGATGCGGTAAAAGTTGTTACGGCCGTGCGTAAAGCACGGGTAACGGTTGACTGTGTTAGTTCCTGCCTAGGAGTGCTCATCCATGGGTAAGACCGTGATGCCGGCTTAACATGGAGTGGCTAGCCTTTGCAGTTGTGTGGTGGTCCATGGGGTGCTCGTGACTAGCCCATGGGTCAAGATGGCTGACGAGCCATGAAGGCGATGAAGTACTGAAAGCACGAAGGATCGGTTCGATGAAGTGCTGACAGTACGAAGGATCGGTAGACGGGAGTGCGTGCTAGTTGGGCACGTAGGGTATTCATGGTAAAGACCGAGGTCACTCGTGATATCATGGAATGACACTCTTTGTCAGTTAGTGGGTTCGAGTCCCACATGTGTTTTGTGTGCTATGTTCGAGTATGTCGTAAGTCTTAGGACTATTGCTTGTTGGTCGTTTTATCTTTAGTCTGAGCGTTGTCGTAGTTTAGGCGTGGCAAGTTTATGTTGTGTTCGTTCTCACTGGGTAATCTAAATTAGTCATCCCCTCCCTCCCGTGTTTTCTTTTTATTTTTTCTTGCATGTGTGTTAAGACAAGCTTTTAAATTCAAATGAGTTGGCGGGAATTTCGGTTACAAATCGTTTTGGGCGAGACCATAAGGTTAACACGCTGACTTAGCCTGTGTGACGGGTCGGGTGTTACACAAAGGCCCGAGAATCGGAGTTTCAGTAAAAAAAACTCATTCTTTTGGACTCTCAACTCTTTTATCATCCAAAACGAACAAACTCATTATGTTTCATTCTTATATTGCTATTGTTATCAGGTTTTATACGAGATATTTGTGACTCAAATGCAAAGCTTGCTGGGGAAGTCGCTAAAGGAAGGGAATTTGGAGGCACCGAGATCGATGGTGGAGCTTCGGTCTGTGATCATGGCTTAAGCACTTGAATCTTTGTTTTTTTTGTCATCACTTGAATCTTTGTAAAAACGTATTTTGTTTTCATGATTTTAATTCTATAAATCATTGTTATACAAAATAAATAAATATAAAAAGTTAAAAATACACAACACATAATTTAAAAAAAAAATAACACAGAAGAATTATTGAGTTTGATTTAGTGTATAGGGTTTGAAATATATTTTCCTTGTCATTTCCCAATTAACAATGTAATATACAATAAATTATTGTCTCATATGTATAACATAATCTATAAAAAAACAAATTTAAAAAAACATAAGACTTAAATATTTGATTTAAGGTTTATAATATTGGAGTATAGGGTTTATGATTCACACTTGAAACATATTTTTCCTATTTATCAATTAACAAAAGAAAATACAATAAAATTATTGTTTCATACTAAAAACATAATATTGGAAAAGAAAAAGATATTACAAACATAAAAACTAATAAAGATAAGTTAGTAAGTCTTTCATCTATAGTTTAGTATCATCACACAATTTTTGTTATATGGTTTTAATTCTATAAGACATTTCTTTTTAAAAATATGTCATTGCTATACAAAATAAATAAATATAAAAAGTTAAAAATATACAACACAAATTTTAAAATACAAAATAAAACACAAGAATTCTTGAGTTTGATTTAGTGTATAGGGTTTAGGGTTTGATTTAGTGTATAGGGTTTAGAGTTTGATTTAGTGTATAGGATTTAGAGATTGATTTAGTGTATAGGGTTTAAGATTTAAAATATAAGTTCTTTGTAATTTCCGAATTAACAATGAAATACACAATAAATTATTATCTCATATGTATCATATAATCTATAAATAAATTTAATTTTGTTTTTTCTTAAAGAAGTTTTGAATATTTGATTTATGATTTAGAGCATGAGAATATATAGTTTACGATTAACGCTTGAAATATATTTTTTTATTTGTTAATTAACAAAAATAAAAAATATAAATCCTAAAATAAAATTTAATCATTTTTAAATCCTAAAATCCAAATTCCCAAATCCTGTATTATGAACTCTAAATCTTAGACTTTAAACTCAAAAATCAAAATTAAATAAAAAAAATTATAGCAACAAATGAAAGCTTCTCATTTGGTTAATCCATAGAGAACAGGATTGTATTTTCTTTTAACATCTACCGTTGATGAGACTAAATCTAACGGACAAAAATGATTTCTTCTTTTTCCACTCTTCCTTTCTTCCCCTCTTTCGTCTCCTTCTACTATTCGGTTGCAACCGTTCGTCTCTTTCGTCTTCTCTACCTCTTTCATCCCCTTTTTCATCCCCTTTTTCTCTCCCATTTCCCCTTCGATCCCGTAGCAGCACTCGATCTCTACCGTTCAGATGTTTCCCTCTCTTTATTTATCTTCCTACTTCCGTCGTTAGCCTCTCCGCTCAAAATCCCTCCGGCTATGGTGGCTCCGGGAAGAGCTGAGTTGGATTCGCGAGGAGCAGCGATTGCTTCGGGAGGAACATAGCTGGATACTCGAGCGTGAAGCGCTTCTACGCGAGATTTCGGATCTCCAGCTCCGGATCCAAGCCCTAGAGTCTCGAAATTCGCAGCAGGGGATTTCCATTCCCGATCCAAGCCTTTGATTCCTCAAATGGTTGGCTTTTGTTCTTGTGTCTTGGATGCGTTTCCAGGGTCTGATTTCAGTTTTTACGCTTTAGGCTCAGTGAATTCGTGTCTTCACCCTTCTTTAAGAAATCAAAGTTAACTTTGTTCATCGATTTTTTTGGGGTTAACGATCTATTTTCCTCTCGGATGTTTCATATAATAACAGATCCCCTGAAATCGGAGCCTAGTTTCATTTCCACACCGAATCAAAGTTTAAAATCTATTTCCCCACTAAAACAAAGTTTGAAATCTATTTTCCCCCCAAATCAAAGTTAGAAATCTATTTTTCCACATACCACGATTTGACTCGGTTTACTGTATACCAATTAAATATAAACCCAAAAAACCAAAATTAATCCAATTAAGATCCGATTCAACCCCAAAACCCGATTACAACCCGTATGAACCCCTAAACCCAATAATAATCCCCCCAAACCAAAAATTTCTTGATCAAAAAAAAAAAATCACTCTCACGACAACTCAATCGTCATCTTCAATTGCCGTTAATGAAGAAAACACACAGATCGAGCCGTTAGAACCAAACCTTAGCCCAAAAAAAATCACTCTCACGACAACTCATCGTTTCGAGATACACGACGGTTCAAGTGAATGTCACGGCGGTTCTGGTGAATCTCTCGCTTGAGAAATCGAACAAAGTGAAGATCGTACGGTCAGGAATCGTTCCTCTGTTGATCGACGTTCTCAAGTGCGGTTCGTCGGAAGCGCATGAACATTCCGCCGGAGAGATTTTCAGTCTAGCTCTCGAATACGAGAACAAGACGGCGATCGGAGTTCTCGGAGCTTTAGAGCCGCTTCTTCATCTGATTCGAGTCAGGACTGAGTTGACTCGGCTCTTTCTCTGTATCATCTTTCTCTTGTACAGAGCAATCGAGGGAAGTTCGTTAAACTCGGAGATGTTCAGATGCTTCGGGCCAGACGATGAATCGGGTTTTGCTGATTCTCTTTCTCTTCGATTTCTTCTTTGATTTTTCAGATTTCTCGGGCTTTTCGGAATCAGATTTACGCTTCTTAGATATTTTCTTTCTTCTCTTCCGCCTCGTGTCGCTTCCTCTCCTTCTTCTCTTTCTTCTCCTTCTTCCGATCTTCTCTATCTTTCACCATTGTTGAGAGAAAAATCTAAGAAATTAACAAAAACCCAGGATTGAAAGAAATTAAGAAGTCTCAGAAATTCAAAAACCAAAAATTAAGAAATTTCAGAAATTCTGTAAACAATCGACGTCAGGTGAGAGACCGCAGGAAGAGAAGAAAAAACAAATCGGGTGAAAAAAAAAATTGGGTCGGTCATTACCGGGTCGAGTTTTTGATTTGGTTTTTGTTGGAATCTAATTTTAATTCGGTTTAAGATTTGGTTTGCTCGGTTTATATTTGGTTTATAACATTAACCAATATAACCGATATATGGGGGCAAATAGGTTTGGAATTATGATTTTGTAGAGAAATATGATTCGAACTTTGATTAGGTGGGGAAATAGATTTTAAACTTTGATTCGGTGTGGAAATGAAACTATGCTCCGGTTTCAGGGGGATCTGTTATTATATAAAACATCCGAGGGGGAAATAGATCGTTAACCCATTTTTTTGCTAAATGACCTTACTTTTAAAATAGTTCATTTAGTTCATCGATGTTGAAGAAACGTCAATACTGATTGGAAGTGAAGCATTAACTTTGTGAGGTTTTGGCTCAGTTTTTACCACATTTGAGTCTTGAAGACTGGAAAAGGACATTTGCGATTATGCCTGTTTATCTGAAATTCTGCGGAGGGTACATTCACACGTATTATCTCCATGGTAATTCTCTCTCCTTCTCAGATGGTATTTTTAATGCTCATGCAAGTAATGAGAATCTACCATCCAATGTTATCAAGCAACTCGCCAAGGAACTGAAGAGTCTTGATGAAGTCCAGATGGCATCAAGGTTGTGGTAACTGACGAGGATTTCTCACAAATATGTGCTGATATTGAAGGACCAGCCGACCAGGTGCACAATTATTTCCTGAATCTGGAAGGAGTTCAAGAATCTCAACGAGCTCAGAGCAAAGCATTGGGTCACATCGCTTGGAAATTAAGTTCAGTGATCCTGGATCCCTAATGATTCATTGACATTCTCTGAAAAAATCCTTGATAATGCCATAAACTTCCTAGAGGTGCCAAGAGGCAGAGAGAGAAGGAAGTTGATGGAGAAATCATGTAATAACACTTGTATGAACTTATATTTTAGGGTGATTTTGGTGAATATGAAAGGTTGACTACAAAATTAGGTAGATAATTGAAATTAGGTAGTTATGAGAGAGAAAGAAAATTTATTCCACATTTATCCTTCAATTTTATGTTAATTACGAAAATGCCATTCATCACAAAATATTCATTTCTGAAGTTGGGTTGATCCAGTTAACGCAATTATCGTCAGTTATCAATAATATTTGACATGTTATCATGGTTATCAGTTATCATCGATAACATGGTTACCAATGATAACATGGTTACCAATCGTTAATCTGATACCACGGTTATCGATATCATGTTAATCAGTTATCGATATCATGGTAATCATCGATATATTGGTTATCGATGTCATGGTTATCAGTTAATCATTGATATCATGGTTATCAGTCCTTAGTATCGATGATATCATGGTTATCATGATTTCTTAGAGATCGATACAGAGAGAGAGAGAGAGAGAGAAAAAGAGAAAGAGAGAGAGAGAGAGAGAGAGGCGGAGAGAGAGAGGGCGAGAGAGGCGGAGAGAAAGAGAGGGCGAGAGAGGCGGAGAGAGATCGATACATGTGGAGAGAGAGAGCGAGAGAGACATAGAGAGATCGATATATGTGGAGAAAGAGAGAGAGAGATAGAGAGAGAGAGCGAGAGAGGCGGAGAGAGAGAGCGATTTAATTGATACCCAAACGCAACCAGGTGAAATTAAGGGACATAATTATGTTTTTCGATGAGATTCTTTTCAATTGGTGGTCGGAGTGAGGTTTGAGAGAATGGTGAAGGGAGATGGTTTCAGGAGAAGGGAAAAGAGATACAGAAAAAGAGAGGGAGAGGGAGAGAGAAATAGAGAAAAGAAAGATGTAATTTGATTAGAAAAGGAAGGGCAAAATTGATTTTTGACAAATGAATAGTATACATGAATAGTATAAAAAAAATAGAACTAATTTCTAATTTATCTAATGTTATATGTTGCAATTACTCTATATTTTAATTATGTAATTTTACTTTGTAATATAGGTTTTTTGTATCATGGTTTCATATAAATATTATAAAATACGACATTTGTTTTAATTTGTCAAATTATCTAAAAACGAATTAAAAAATCCTAGTAAATTATAATTTAAATACAATATATTGGGTATGTTATTGATCCAAAATAATCGTTTTCCAATTTAGCAAATAATATTGTCCATGTACTCAACACGAACAAAAGATAACATATCAAATTATTGCAAAGGTAAAAATGCTACAATATAAGTTTCAATTATGACGTAAATAAAATTAATAAATAATTGTTATTACAGAAATTATAGTGGATTAATTAAAACGCTATTGTAAAAAATACTAGTGTAGCATAACGAAAAACCGTTATGTTAGGTCTCAGACCTATTGTCGCGGTCGATGATAGAGCGTTTCTAATAACGCTACGATAGAGATACATAGCGTTTTTCAGCCGCTAACAATACTCGATTTTCCTGTAGTGAGACTTGGGTAAACGAGATGTGAAGTTGAATCTTCTTCACGATGGAGTGGAAGTCGTCTAGCAGATCTTCACTTATTGAACGAGTTTCCCAATCTTCACGTCCAGGAGGTCGTTCTCGGCTTACCAATGGGATCCCTTCTCGTGGCTTTTTTTCCTCTGATCCTCGCGGTCTGCCTTACCATCATGCATTGATGATCCACCCTTGATTCGGAGGTGTTATATGCATTCCTTGGCGCTATTGGAGAAATCTCCTCTTCGTTTATAGATTTCAGAACATGAATGGTGTCTTCCACATCGGATAAACGCTTTTGGAGCGTCTTCACTTCCTCAGAAAGATCGGCAGAGATGTCTCAGAGTCCCATGGTCTTACCAAGGATATCACTATGCCTTCCATCCATGTCGAAACGGATCTCTCAGAGTGTTTCCAGTGCTTGCCTCTGCCCATCGCAAAGGATATGAACGATTGAATTAGTTTCTTTTCCTTGCCTGCCAATCTCTTTCATCTCTCTCTCAACCTTGAGTGCTCTGGTTGCAGTGGTACTGAGATTCGTGGCTGTAGTCGAGAGGTTCTGCCTCAAGTTGCTGAGTTTCTCTTCGAAGTTATTTTCCATGAGTTCCATGGATTTGTTGACATGATCGATGAAAATCTGGTTCTTCTCAATTTCGTGGGTTTGCTGCAGCTGCATCTCTTCTATCTGCTTCACCCTTTCTTCGCGTTTTTGTACATGGGCATGAATATCATCAAAATTCCCTCCGAGATCGTTTTTGATATGGTCCAACCTTGCATCAAGCTCAAACGAAGACTCTTGTTGATTCTTCAACAGTGTATGCATCATGGTCTCCAAAGACTCGTTGGGGACGTGATTGTAGGCACGAGGTGGTGATTGCGGACGTGGCTGATAGTTTTCATGGCCAAAATGGCTCAAATTTCAGCCTTGATGCGAGTGAGCTTGGGTTGGTCGATATGTGTAGGAACTTGGCATTGGGATGTAATCACCAATGGGTCCATGGTCCATCGGAGATCGCCTCTGAGTTTTGCGAGAGAGTGGTGGTCGATGGCCATTGAAGTTACCATCGTTTCCCGAGTAGTGATCCATCCTAGAAAGTCCCTGAAATACAGGATATAACATTTTAGTGAATCTTAGACTGAATTTCAAATTCAAAATTAAAGGTAACACTATTGGTCCCCGGCAACGGCGCCAAATTGATTTAGGTGTTTTACCACGTAGTCAATTAATAACTAAAGTTCACACTACCGCAATCGTAACGGTTGTCAATGCAGTACTTTAGGATCGAATCCACAGAGACCAAGTGATATATCATGGTTTTTACCCCGTTTAAGCCATGATATAAGTCTATTTTATAGAGTCTTTCTACTATTTTGTAGTGTTTTAGAGTCTTTTACATGTTTTAGCACGTTTGGAGCATAATTGGAGATATTGGAGCTTTCTATAGTATTTTGGAGCAAAGCAAACGTTCGTGTAGCTGAGTACCCGATTTGAAGTATCGGTGTCGATCGATACCCCATTGGTATCGGTCGACACTCATCGAAGCAGACACGACTCGCGACTTTAATGAAGAGTTAAAGAATTGCAAAAGTACCCATAAGACTTTATTATTTACAAGAAGCCCCAAAACGTGATTTAGGTTATTTAATAGGATTTTACAGCCACTTTGATGCCTACGCTTTATTTTTCTTTGGTTTTGTGAGAGAGCTTTTTGAAAGGAGACAAGTCTGAAACTCTGTTCGTCCGAGAGAAGATTTCGAACCATTTTTGTTACTCTTTCTGTTTTTATTTGATGATTTATTCAAACATGTTTATTGCTTCAATTTTCATGTCTGAGTAGATCTCTTGTTAGCACTACAAGAAAAAGGCACGTTGGTAGCGCGAAAAAATGCTATCGTAGCCTTTGGTAGCGTATTTTAAAACGCTAGGTTCGTCGCAGCTACAATAGACCCCCCCCCCACCCCCCCGCTATCGTAGCATTTTTTTAAATGCTACGTTAGTCTGACCTATGATAGCGCAAATCAAAAGCTATAGAAATTAATTTCCTAGCGTCATATCCGTGCTATTCGTAGATTTTTCGTATCATATTTTTAACGCTGTAATTTTTTTTATAGTGAAAATTTTAAAACGCCATTGATTATTTATTAATGGTGTTGTTGTCGTGCTGTAAGAGAATCTATAGTAGGAGATTAAAAATGCCATTGATTATTGTTTCATGGTATTTTTCTCGTGCTGTAACACTAATTATGATAACAAATATAAAATGCAACCAAATATTTGTATCGTGCTATAATTGTATTGCTATATATTGAGATGATATTACCTAATTAATATAATTAACACTAATTAAAGACAATTATATCATAAAATATAACTAGATTTTCCATTAAAATTCTAAAACAACAAAGTCATAACATACAAAACATGAAATCTTAAACATACCATGTAACCATCAAACATAGACAAAAGCAAAACACTAGTATTTACAACAGCATCGATACCATGTCTCTAGTCTCTACGACGAGCTTCGCCTCGTGAGGACTGTCCTTGTTCTTGTTTTGGCCTTTTCATTGGAGTGGATTGGGCATTGTTACTGAGGTTTCGCAAAGCTCTCCGGTACATCGGATCGATGTCTTCTTCATCATCCTCTCTGCGTATCAGGTAGCCCATAGCGCGTCTATATTCTTCTATTGTGATCTCCTCCACGTCAGTGTCACTTCCTTGATCGTCATTAGCATCTTCTTCTGGCTGTTGGCGGACTTGTGGTTTCACTCCGAATCCTGGGAGTCCGCATACGATTTCTTTCCTTGCTTCCATCGTAACTACAGTTTCTACATTAGCAAAGTGAACACAAGTTAGTATTTATGAAGTTGTGAACTTTAACAAGTCATATTTCCGATTAAACAACTCAGACAAATCCATGAAATGATAGAAATTTGAACATAAACAAATCAAAGAAATTCACCAGACATACATGACAAGTGGTGAAAAACGTAGATGTGAAATTGCTGAGAGATAATACAAATACCTTGTGAGAGTGACGAGACCTAGTGTGAAAAGCCTGACACTGTGAGTTCTAGATCCAACCTGCACAACAATAAGATGCATGTCTGGATTTATAATTCCCAATTACATAGATCACAAACGAGTAAGAACAATAAATCAAAAAGGATTACCTGAATCTGGCAACAGATATTGAGTCTCCTGCTTATCTTCGTCTTAGGTCGCCACAAAGATCTCTAGGGCTTCGAAGCTTCCTACAATGAAAAGTTCGTAATTAGATAAATCTAATAACTTTGAGAGATATGAGTAAAACCTAGGGTTTAGGGCTCGATTACCTTTCCTGGGTTCTTCTTCGATGTGTCAAGTGGACGAGTGCGACGGAGATGCAGAGGTAAATCGAGGAGACGGAGAGACGGATGCAAATCGAGTCGACAGAGAGACGGATGGAAATCGAGGATACAAAGAGATCGTCGGAGGAAAATCGAGGGTAAAAATATCGTCGGAGATGGATTTGTGGTGGCGACAGAGATTGAGAGAAAATGAGAGGATTTCTCTAAACTAAACCCTAGAAAATGAAGATGAGTCCTTTGGAATGCCGAGAGAGAGAGAGAGAGAACGCATAATTTATCTGTGTGTATTAAAAAAAAATCAAACAATGGCCAAAATGTTTGGCTCCAAATCTGATTTTTTGGTTTTCCGCTTAACCGAACATGTATGGCTTTGGCTTAATTGGTTTTAGCTTTGTTTCTAAACTCTATGTGACAAAAGATAGAGTAATACCACTAGATAGCCTCCAATACTATGAAAATTAGTTTTTAAGTTTACACACTATTCATATGAACTGTTCACAAATGAAATGTCATTTAAGCCCCTCCTATCTACTTGTCTGGATGATAACATTGTTATTCGTATATAGTTATCTGTATATGTTTTAGTTAAAATTGTTATCCGAATATCAGTAATTAATATATAACTTCTCTATATATTAATATGAAGTTAGAGTTCAATGTTCAAGTTTATGGTTTAGGATTTTATGGTTAAGTTATTTTGGTTTAGGGTTATGATTTATTGTTTTAGGGTTCATGATTTAAAGGTTCAGGGTTTAGAGTTTTTGATTAGGGGTTAGGGTTTATGAATTAGCGTTTAGAGTTTAGTTTTTAGGGTTCGGGGACTCAATTTCGCCATTATATTTTAGCTTAGAATTTCGTCTAAATCGTTGAGTATCGATCGACACCCTTGTGGTATCGGTCGATACCCGTCGTGTATTTCAGTTACTTACGTTCCTGACTTTTGTGTTTCAGGTGAAATTATTAATTTGTTAATGATCTAATATATACGCCGATTTCCCAATATTTTCAACAACCTCATAAGGCCCGAAATACATTGCATACAGTTTTTGACAAATCCTTCTAGTCACGGACTGTTGCCGATACGGACGAAGCTTCAAATAGACCATTGAAACCACTGTATATTCAATGTCCCTCATGTGTTCAGCACCATTATTTTCCATGAGTTGTTGAGCGTGAATAAAATGCGTCTTACACTGAGACAGTATCGCATCTCTCTCTCTTTTAACATCACTTCCAACTCAAAGTTTGTTGTAGAGCCAGCCTCAAACCTTACAATCCCAGGAGGATCTCTCCCATATACAATCTTAAACGGTGTTGTCTTTAAAGAAGTATGGTAAGAGGTATTATACCATAACTCTTCCCAATTCAAAAACTTAAACCATGTTCTCGGATGTGACGAAGCAAAGCTACGCAGGTAAGTTTCCAAACAACGGTTAAGAACTTCTGTTTGTCCATCCGTTTGAGAATGAAATGTGGTACTATACTTCAACTGTGTCTCAGCCAATTTGAACAACTCCTTCCAAAAAGAACTCAAAAAGATCTTATCTCGATCTGACACAATAGAAGTAGGGAATCCATGGAGACGTACCATGATCATGGACGTGACGGCTTCGGTGGAGGTTCAAGAAGACGTAATGGTCATTCCCGAGGGACCCATCACACGGTCTAAGGCACGTCAACTAGCGGGAACGGTTCGGAGCTTATTCACGGATGCAAGGATCGAGGAGGACCAACGTACACAACCCGTCCTCACCTCATTGTCTTCGAACTCTCTATGAGGTTTGGCCGTTTGTGTAAGTCGTTTGTACTCTTTTTCTTGTATACGGTTTTGTCCCAATTGGGTTTTCCGTATAGAGGTTTTAACGAGGCAACCAGCTTACACCGCCTAACGGTCAGATTTCTTGAGAGTTCCGCGGGAGAATTTATTCCCGAGGAACTTTTCGAGGGACTTTCCCGGGGGAAATTCTCCGCGGGGATTTTCTGGCGGAATCCCAAGAGTTGTTCAAACTATCATTTAATTTTCTGTAATTTTCTATGTGGTCTCTCTCTCATTTTCGAGAAAGACCTTTGACTTGTCTTTTGAATTTTTCTCTTTATCTCTTCTTCTCCCTCATTTGCGAAAACATACAACATTTTTTATCAAAGATATTTTCAGAGATTTCATCTCTTTTTCTCTCGATTTCTTGATGGTTAGTCATTGAAATCTCTTTCGGTTTATCGAGATTATTTCTGCAACTTCTCGACGCAACCTTCGATCCATTTACTCGTTCGATTCATCTCGTAACAAAGGGCTTAGAGATTTTCGGGATTCATCTCCCACGCTCTAACATCTTTGTTCTTGGATCCTTCAAGCAAACGCAGCCACCCCCTCGTTTCAAGTGTTCTTCGTCGGAATTGGGTCTAGGGAATTTCGGGAATTCTCCCACGCCTTAGCATCTCTTCTCGAGAACTCCTTGGAGTCGTGGATCTATATCTCTCATCCGTACTAGAGTAAGCCGGTCCTTAATTGAATCGTGTCAACTTCTGTAATAAACTTCCTCGCAACATCAGGAGCTGTAAATGGATGCTTTAACCCGATAAAGTGAGAAAACTTGCTTATTATATCCACCACCACACAAATCACATTGTAACCATTTGAAGCAGGAAGACCTTCAATAAAGTCCATGGATAAGTCTTCCCATATCCGAGCTGGCACATGTAAGGGTTGTAGCAACCCAGCATGAGATAACGTTGAATATTTATGTGTTTGGCAAACTTGACATTCCGCAACATACTTCTGAACAATCTTCTTTACGCCATCCCAATGAAATAAATGTTGTACCCTCTTTAATGTCTTCAAAACCCTTGAGTGACCACCCAAATAACCATCATGACACTCATACAGAATCACAGGTATGAATCGAGATGTGTGTGGAATGACTAATCTATGTTTATACCAAAGTTTGTCATTGATCACTGCATAACCTTCTTTCCTAAGTGTACCCTGCTTCAGCTCTGTAATCAACTGTTGAATTGCAGTATTCTCAGCTATTTCTGCATACAAGTCTTGAAGTTGAATAGTGGTAGGCACTGTATATGAAAGTAATGTCAACACCAACGAAGAAGGAGCTTCAATACAAGATAAACCGTATGCTGCCTTGTTCTCAATACATGGTTTATAAAGTATATCAAACTCATACCCCAATAGCATTGTCACCCATTTCTGATACTCCATATTAACTTCCTTCTGCTCCAACAAATATTTCAAACTCTTTTGATCAATGTGTACCACAAATATTCTCTCAAACAAGTAATGTTTCCACTTACGCATGGCCATAACCACTGCCATGAGTTCTCTTTCATACACATGTTTTAATTGCTCCCTCGGTGTTAGACCATGACTGAAATAGGCAATTGGTTTATTGTCCTACGTTACCATTTCTCCTAACCCAAACCTAGAAGCATCTGATTCAACCACAAACAAGTTTTGAAATTCAGGTAGAGCAAGAACAGGTGCAGACACCATAGCTTGTTTCAACGTTTCAAAGGCAACTTGAGCTGATGGTGACCAAGTGAATTAATACTTTCTCAATAAGTCCGTCAATGGTTTTGCTAAAGCACCATATCCTTTCACAAAACGACGGTAATAGCCTGTCAACCCCAAGAAACCTCTTAATTGTTTCACGTTTTTAGGTGTTGTCCATAGTTTCATAGAGACAGTTGATAGTTGCATATTTTATCCCATTCTAGCATGCATTTAAGTTAGATTTTTGTGTCCAACACTTGCATTTCCATAGTTTTTGTCTAGTTTGCATCCACTTTAGAGTTTAGTGAGTTTTAGAATAGTTATTGCATGGTTTGGTGCATTTTGGTGTCTTTAGGTACCTTTGGAGGCTTATTGGAGTTTGTAGGATGACCATGGATCCATAAGAACTTGTTTGGAGCAGGGAGGTGATCAAGAGGAGAAGAGAAGTGCCAAGAATCTGGTATCGGTGGTGTGCATCGGGGAGGAGCACCCCGATATGGACCTGTAGAAAGATGTCATTTTGGCCATCTGGTATCGGTGGTGTGTATCGGTGTCAGGCACACCGATATAAGTCCACCAGATCTTCCAGCAGCTTGTATCGGTGTGAGGCACACTGATACTGCATGTGCGACCCAAAAATCTATAAATAGTCAAAAACCTAATTTTAATGGCAAGCTTTTTTTGGTCTTTTTCTCTCTTTGTAAACTTGTTCTCTCTTTGATTTGAAGAGATTTTGTAAGAGATATATTGAGGTTTTATGCAAGATCTTTGATTTAATCTTCTTAATCTTTCTTTCATCTTTCACTAATCATGTTTATTAACATTTCTCTCATGAGTTTTGTTGGCTTTTCCATGATTAGTGAGTGGACCTTTCTGAATCCATGGGATGAGGTAGATTAGGGTGATGATTAGAGTAGATCCATGATGTTAGGGTTTAGTTTACAACATATTATTTCTTATTAAGTGTGATTAATGCTAGATCCTTCATGATTTGATTGATTTAGAACTTAGGGAATTTCTCGCCCGGAAGGTGTTCGATGAAATTCTCCAAATAACTTTTTAAGAGATTTACTTGCTTAGCCTATGGAAATAGATGTCTAAAGTTTATTGGTTGATTAGATCTTGAGATTAATGATTGTTGATTATTTAATCACAAATAGAAATTTGTTCTTGATTAGGGAATTAACAAAGTGATTAGTATCATGAAAGTGGATTAGTCTTAATTAAGTGATCTAAACCAAAGGATTAAAAATTGTTTGAGTAATTGGCATCATGTATTAGCTCTAGGATCACCCTAAATCAATCACCTCATCCTTGGATTCGCTTTAAGCATTGATTTAATCTCGTTTAGCATTTCTTGTTTGATTACTTGCTTTGTCTTCAATTTTATTAGGATTGTTAGATATAACTTTATTCGATTAGCTTAGATTAAGAAAACTCTTGCATTCTTAGTGTGTTGTTCTTTATACCTCCTCGGATTGATCCCTAAGTTTTACAACGATGGCATTTGGGTAATTGACTAAATATCTTACATCAATTTGGCGCCGATGCCGGGGAGGCAATAGCAATAACCATTAGGATTTAGATTTTGCTTGAGACTAAGTTTATTTTACCTTGTTACCTAATCTCTTTCACTTTGTTTGCCCTTCTTCTCATATAGGTGCATGAACACGAGGTCTATAGGCGAAACAAACTTAATTGAGCCAATTGACGACATCCGCCTATTGGAAAGAGTAATTGGTAGAGCAAGGCGTGAAAGAGAAAGACTTGCAACGTTCAAGAACCTTTGGTTGGAAACAATGGGCACGATGCTAATGTGCAACAACAAGCGGCGGCTCAAGTTAATAGAGCACCGAGGGTGATTGGAGCGGGTGATGCTCCCAATGCCCATGGAAATCGTGCCGATATACATCCACCAACGGTGGTGAATAACAATTTCGAGATCAAAGCGAGTTTAATCTCCATGATCCAAGGAAACAAATTTCATGGTTTATCTTTGGAGGATCTGCTTGATCATCTAGACAACTTCGACCGAGTATGTGGGTTGGTAAATATGAATGGTGACTCGGAGGACGCACTAAAGCTTCGATTGTTCCCATTTTCGCTTGGAAACAAGGCCCCCCAATGGGAGAATAATCTTCCACAAGGATCCATAACTTATTGAGATCAATGCAAGAAAGCCTTTCTCGCCCAGTTCTTTTCTACTACGAGAACGTCGAGGTTGAGAAATGAGATCTCGAGCTTCACTCAAAAAGGGAACGAGAACTTTTATGAAGCATGGGAACGGTTGGGAACGGTTCAAGAGCTACAAATCTCAATCCCCACACCATGGGTTCTCCGATGAATCGCTTTTGAGTACTCTATACCAAGGTGTTTTGCCTAAGTTTAGAATGCTTCTTGACACAGCAAGCAACGGGAACTTTCTTGGAAAAGAGGTTGATGAAAGGTTGGAACTTGTTGAGAATCTTTCCAAAAGCAATGGGAATTATGGTGAGGACTATGATAAAGCTTCGAGAGGAAGTGGAGAGTATGAGGACCAAGCAAGAAAGGAGATAAAGGCCCTTAATGAGAAATTAGACAAGGTGTTGGAAGCCACACAAAGGCAAGTGAACTATGTAGGTGATTGCGTAGAAATCCAAGAAGAAGTTCACTTTGTGGGAGGACAAGGCGGTTACAACAAAGGTTTCAATGGTGGCTACAATGTCCAAAACTCTCAAAACCAAGTCTATAACCAAGGACCCAACTTTCAACAACAAGGGTTTGTTCCTCGGAACCAATTCCAAGGAAACCAAGGCGAGTACCAAAGCAATTCGACACAACAAGATGTCGAAATGAAGGGTATGCTTCAACAAATCTTGACGGGGCAAGCTAATAGAGCAAATGAGTTGAATAAGAGGATAGCCGAGATTCACACTAAGGTGGATTACTCATACAGCGATCTCAGCACAAAGTTTGAAAATCTATCTTCTAGAATCAGCCATTTGGATCATCAACGCGCTCAAGGAAGCTCCCTTTTTAGTAAACCCATGGAGAAACTCAAGGGTAAAGTCGACGAAAGCCCAAAGGAGTATTGCAATGCTATCCTCTCAAGTGGGTGCATTCGATTGATGAGAATAAGGAAGCTATAAGAGAGATTGAAAGGCTTCTCCATGGCTCGAAAGACAAAGTTTTGGTGGTTGCTAGCACGGTCCACGTGGAGAGTGGTTTAAAGGAAGCGGTTGAGAAAAGGGATGTGGTAACAAAGACGGTTGAAAGGAAAGAAACTTCTAGCATTGAAACTCATCCATATGACCCGAAACTTCCGTTTCCCGGTCGTTTTCTTACCAAGGCTCAAAAGAAAGTGCTCTCGAGTTTCAAGGCCAACATGAATAGAGTTGGAGCTCCATTGCCTCATGTGAATGACTTGTCTCAAGTTCCACAATACAAAGAGTTCGTCAAAGCAATCCTTGCAAACCGAGAGAAGGTGGAAGAGATTATGGACACCTTTGACAAACCAAGCGCACCAACACTTGAGCCCGAATATAATCCCAAACTCGGAAATCCGGGTAAATTTTCCATATCTTGCTCTCTTGTGGATTTTGAGATTGATGATGCTTTGTGTGATTCCGGTGCAAGTGTGAATGTGATCTCTTATGCGATGGTGAAGAGTCTTGGCATCAAGGTCATGAAGCAACACTCAATCCCCATTATGTTTGGAGATGCTTCCTTAAAGCATCCACTCGGTTTGATTGAAGACTATCCTCTATAGGTTGGAAATTGCTTGGTTCCAACGGACCTCATGGTGGTGGAGATGGAGCAATCCCGCGAGCATCCTCTCATTCTAGGGACACCCTTTCTTAACACCGTAGGTGCAACCATCGACTTTCCTAATAAGAGGGTAATGCTCAAGAACGTTAATGCCAAGGTCTTCAACCCTATCAAGACCTATCCCACCGAGTTTTGTGGCACAATCACTAGTGAGGAGATGAAACCTCAAGACGAGGTCAAGGTTGTGAATGAGAGGAAGGAATTGGCTTCACCCACAAAAGTTTGTGAAAATATGAAAGAATCTCATGAGGAGAAAGCTTTGGGTTATGGTAATGTTGAAGAAGCTTTCACATTGGATGGTGATTGTTTAAAATCTCTTTTCCACACCACAATGGAAAATGAGTTTGAGAGCATAAAAGGTCAAAATAATAGAAAAGGGATCAAAGCCAAGAAGAAAAACCAATTGAGTCCTACCCTCCCACCCTTGTCAAAGGCGAACCAAGCAAGCCCAATGAGGTTGGATCCGTTTTTCCCCAAGCCCGCCACTATGACCTTGATACCGTGGAGATATGAAAATGGTGTGGTTGAGTACAAGATCAAGTGTAAAGGCCGGTCAAAGTCTTTAGCAATGGTTAGAGCAATCATCACACCCGAGCTCAAAGCAAAGGGTCCAACGGGTATTCAAGAGGTCATGAGCAAGGTCCTCAAACTTGAGCTCAAGGACCAACCAAGGAGTCCCACTACCCCTTCTCTCCCCGCCTAAAAGGGTTTAAAACATCAAGCTTAGTGACGTTAAAGAAGCGCTCTTGTGAGGCATTCTCATGACTATCCTTGTCTATATTTTTGCTTTTTCTAGTTACTTTTGATGTTTTTGTTTGATATTCATAGATTTCATGGGTTAAAAGGTCGTGGTGTTTGATGCACGATTGATTTGAGCTATGTGGAACCGTCACAAACGTCACCACTCCTCCTCCCCAATCCAAAGGTATGATCTAAGCTCCCTTTCATTGTACATACCTTCTTGCATTTTTTTTATCTTCTCCTTGAGTTTTGTTGCACCGGGACGGTGCAATTCAAGTTCGGGGGAGGGGTTTGTGTCTTTTGACCTTGTGTTTTGTGTTCTTATTTTCTTTTTGCATACTTGAGTCTCATGCATACATATAAGTGCATAGAAAAACCATAAAAATTGAAAAATTTGAAAATTGAACACAAAAAGAAAGCATATAGTTGCATTTTGCATGAATAAGATTGAGTCTAGATGCATATAGGTTTGCATTCACTTGCATTGGGAGGATTTTCCATATAGAATATTAACTTAAGAGCTTGATTTAATGCCCTCGTTAGGAGTTCTTTGATGCATTTGAACGATCACGAAGTTAAGGATGATCCATGCTTTGATCTCGCGGTTTGAATGTCTTTGTCTTGGTTGAAGCATGCTTTGATTTGAATCCAACTCTATTTATTGAACTCTAATCTTGACTTGGAATTATCATGCTTGTACATTGAAAAGTTGAACTCATGGATACCATATACATATTTGAGCTATCTTCTCCCTTTTTACCACTTTCTTGTTAGCTCAAATAGTCGGTTCCCATCTTTGGAACGGTTAACCGCACCCTAAACTAAGCTTTTCTTCAAGCATTCATCTCTTGTTTGTGTCGTTAGGCCTAATTTCGAATGAACTTAGCAAAAAGTGTTGAGTTTGGAACGACAAGGAGAAGCTCCCATGTAGAACTAACCACACATCAATGAGCTAGACATAGGCTAAGATAGATAGGTTGGGTGGTTTGGGTGTTGATGAAAAGAAAGAAAATGTGAAGAAAAGAAATCGAATGTGGAGAAATGATGGGGGATAACAAAAGTTTGGATTGGTTGGCATGAAAGAATAGAATATTCTAAGTTTTGAAAGTATATGTCTCTATATGCAAAAGAGAGAAAGCCAAAAAGATAAAAATTATGGCTAAGACATCTTAAGGATGGAATGGAAACTAGTTTTGAAAGCAAAAGAAGAGCTAAAGGAAAAGAAAAGATGAGAAGCCAAACCAATCAAATTTGGAGAAGAAGAAAAGAATCCCCTACGTGTAAAAAAAAAAAAAAAAAAGTGATGGAAAGTGTGGATTTTAGAAGGCAAAAAATGCCTTGTGATATGGGTAGCTTAGGAATGGATCTTGATGGATTTAGAAATATGAATGGAGTTCATATTGGGACACTGGGTAGATGGAAGTCATCCTTGTATGCATCGATTGTTCTTTATTCTTAGCATTTTGCCAAAGTTCATTCTTTCGTGAGAGATCCCTTTCCATTGGAATACCCACATGATTGAGATCACTTTTATCTCAAAACCTTTTCTCTAAACCAAATGAGTTCACTTGATCTGTATAAAGCATGATTCACCGTTGTACTTAATGAATGTGTAAGAGTTGGAGGATAAGAATGCTTGTGGATGCTAAGGTTTAAACCCAATTCGTGTAGCAACGAGTATGGCTAAGTCTTTTGAATTAGAAGTTGTTTGTGCATCATATAACTACTCTCAAAAGCATTGATTTGAATTATTTTTTTAATATTCTCGGACTTGATTTCCCGCATTCTGACCTCTTTTCCAATTTGTTCTTGTTTGTTTGCTTGCGGACAAGCAAAAGGCAAGTTCGGGGAAGTTGATAGTTGCATATTTTATCCCATTCTAGCATGCATTTAAGTTAGACTTTTGTGTCCAACACTTGCATTTCCATAGTTTTTATCTAGTTTACATCCACTTTAGAGTTTAGTGAGTTTTAGGATAGTTCTTGCATGGTTTGGTGCATTTTGGTGTCTTTAGCTACCTTTGGAGGCTTATTGGAGTTTGAAGGACGACCATGGATCCATAGGAACTTGTTTAGAGCAAGAGAGGTGATCAAGAGGAGAAGAGAAGTGCCAAGAATCTTGTATCGGTGGTGTGCATCGGGGAGGAGCACCCCGATATGGACCTGTAGGAAGAAGTCATTTCGGCCATCTGGTATCGGTGGTGTGTATCGGTGTCAGGCACACCGATACAATCTCCCTAGTCTCAAGACCATATGGTATCGGTGGTGTGTATCGGTGTCAGGCACACCAATACAAATCCACCAAATCTTCCAGCAGCTTATAACCGTGTGAGGCACACTAATACTGCATGTGCGACCCAAAAATCTATAAATAGTCAAAAACATAATTTTAATGGCAAGCTTTTTTTGGTCTTTTTCTCTCTTTGTAAACTTGTTCTCTCTTTTATTTGAAGAGATTTTGTAAGAGATATATTGAGGTTTTATGCAAGATCTTTGATTTAATCTTCTTAATCTTTCTTTCATCTTTCACTAATCATGTTTATTAACATTTCTCTCATGAGTTTTGTTGGCTTCTCCATATTTAGTGAGTGGACCTTTGTGAATCCATGGGATGAGGTAGATTAGGGTGATGATTAGAGTAGATCCATGATGTTAGGGTTTAGTTTACAACATATTCTTTCTTATTAAGTGTGATTAATGCTAGATCCTTCATGATTTGATTGATTTAGAACTTAGGGAATTTCTCGTCCGGAAGGTGTTCGATGAAATTCCCCAAATAACTTTTTAAGAGATTTACTTGCTTAGCCTATGGAAATAGATGTCTAAAGAGTGTATTGGTTGATTAGATCTTGAGATTAATGCTTGATGATTGTTTAATCATAAATGGAAATTTGTTCTTGATTAGGCAATTAACAAAATGATTAGTATCATAGAAGTGGATTAGTCTTACTTAAGTGATCTAAACCAAAGGAATAGAAATTGTTTGAGTAATTGGCATCATGTATTAGCTCTAGGATCACCCAAAATCAATAACATCATCCTTGGATTCGCTTTTAGCATTGATTTAATCTCGTTTAGCATTTCTTGTTTGATTACTTGCTTTGTCTTCAATTTCATTAGGATTATTAGATATAACTTTATTCGATTAGTTTAGATTAAGCAAACTCTTGCATTCTTAGTGTGTTGTTCTTTATACCTCCTCGGATTGATCCCTAAGTGTTACAACGATAGCATTTGGGTAATTGACTAAATATCTTACATCAACAGTCTTACTCTGATTAGTCCCCACACCAAATGCAGAGATGACATGTCCTAGATACTCAACTTGGGTCTGGCCAAACAAGCACTTCTTTTTATTAGAAAATAGTTGGTATTTTGTAAACACTTGCATCACCATTCGTAGATGTGTAGCATGATCTTCTTCACTTCTGTTGTAGATAAGAATATCATCAAAGAAGACCAACACAAATTTCCCAAGAAAATCTCTAAAAAGGTCATTCATCAATGATTGAAACGTGGTTGGAGCATTTGTTAGCCCAAAAGGCATAACAAGAAACTCATATTGGCCATCGTGTGCTCTGAAAGCAGTCTTGTGAATGTCTTCCTCTTCCATTTTGATTTGATGATAACCTGCCCTGAGATATAACTTTTAAAAAATAACAGACCCATGCAATTCATCAAGTAGTTAATCAATCATGGGAATGGGAAATTTGTCGGCCACATTAGCTCTGTTGATGGCTCTGTAATCTACACAAAATCGCCAAGAACCATCCTTCTTTTTAACTAAAAGAACTGGGCTGGAAAATGGACTTATGGTCGGTCTTATGATATATCATGGTTTTTACCCTATTTAGGCCATGATATAAGTCCTTTTTATAGAGTCTTTCTAGTATTTTGTAGTCTTTTAGAGTCTTTTACAGGTCTTAGCACGTTTGGAGGATTATTGGAGATATTGAAGATTATGGGAGCACTTTGGAGCAGAAGCTGAAGTCGTGTTGCTGAGTATCTGTTTTCACGGCCAGTTTTGATCGATACCCCATGGTATCGATCGATACCCATCGCAGCAAGACACGACCCGCGAGTTTTATCAAGATTTGAATAATTACAAAAGTGCCCAGAAGTCTTTGATATTTACAAGAAGACCCCAAGTCGTGATTTAGGTTATAAATAGGAGTTTTAAGCCATCTGTTTAGGCTATGCTTTATTTTGCTTAAGTTTAAGAGAGATTTTGGTGAGAGATACAATTCTGATTTCCCTTCGTCCGAGATCAGATCTCAAACCTTGTTTCTCT
>PKML01063595.1:14361-60445 GCA_002933935.1 Eutrema yunnanense | reverse complement strand
TGGGGATGCTGCTTATTGGCTGAAGCAGCTTGCTCCTGATTCACTTACTACGTGGGATGAGACAAAGAACGCATTCCTGGTTAATTTCTATGATGATGCGAGATCCGAGGAGCTCAGGAACAAGATCTCTCAGTTCGCTCAGGGTCCGACAGAAGCATACAAGGCTTCATGGGTTCACTTTAAGTCTTATCAGAGAAACTGTCTGCATCATGGGTTCACTCAGGTGCAGCTTCTGGGCACGTTCTACAGAGGAGTTGACTGGAGATATCAGATGGCAATGGACTCTGCAAGCAATGGGAACTTCTTCACCAGGTATCCAGATGATGCGGTTGTGCTTATAGAGAACTTGGCGTCTAGTAATAGCACCAAGAATGCTGATTTCGAAAGGAAGAAGCAAGCTGGAGGAACAGAGGGATCGCAAATTGCTGACATGCAGGCCAAGCTGGATTTCCTGGTTGGAAAGTCGAAGAAATCTGTGCACTTTGCTGATGAAGTTGCGAATGTGGAAGAAGAAGAAGAGGATGTTAACTATGTTGGTGGTTCTGGTTTCCAGGGGCAGCGATTTGGGTATAACAACAACAGGAACTTCAACAACAACAACCAGCAAGGTGGGTACAAGCTAGAGGGGAACCAATCAGGATTCGGAGCGAAGCAGTTCACTCAGAAACTACTTCAGAGCAGCGATTTCACTCGCAACTATGGCAATTCTTCGTATCAACCAGTTTCTCCCAAATCCACAGATAACGAGATGAAATCCATGATGGAACAGCTTCTTCTGGGACAGCAGAAGTTGCAGGTGGATTTCAATGGAAAGTTTGATTCGTTGTACATAGATCTGAATGGGAAGATCGAGGCCATGAACCTTTCCCATAAGAAGCTGGAAACCCAAGTGGCTCAGACAGCAGCAGCCATAAAGAGGCAGGAAGGTTTTCTTCCAGGAAAGACTGAAAATCCAAGAGCACACATCAATGCCATCATCTCGAGTGCAGGAAATTTCGATGAGCATCTTGAAATCGCCAGGGCATCGATCGATACCCCCAAGTGTCGATCGATGCCGGTTACAATTCTGAAACGGGATACTTCAAAAACCCGTGTATCGATCGATACCACACTGGTATCGGTCGATACCAAGGCGATTTCGGAGGAGACAACTGAAACTTCGACTGTGATGCCTAAGGTAGTTGCAGAACGAGTGTATACACCCAAGGCACCTTTTCCTATACTTCCTAAGCTGACAAGGAAGGAATGGGAAGATGCCAGATGCAAGGCCATGCTAGATAAGTTGGTTGTGGAGCTCCCTTTTGTTGAAGCTATCAAGACATGTCCAGCTTTCAGGAGATATGTGAAGAAGATGGTCTCTAGCAACGTGAGCATCGAGGAAGGTGTCATGTTGATCACAGCTGAGTACAGTGCGATGCTGCTTAACAAGATTCCTAAGAAGCTTCTTTCTGAGGAAGATGTATCTACTGGGAACGATTCAAATTGCAGAGTATCGATCGATACCCCTCGCAGAAAGAGCCAGAAACTGAGAAGACATGTGAGGTTATCGAGGAAAGAGTTCCCAAGTCACTACAGCCGCGGCAATTGACAAAGAGGGAAGACCCAGGGAAATTCGCAGTACCATGCTCTATCTCTGGAGTCCCGTTCAAAGAGTCTCTCGTTGACTCAGGGTCCAGTGTCAATGTGATGTCGAGGGAGATTGCTGAACGATTGAAGGCTGATATAAGACCCCCTACCTTGCTTCTCACGTTTGCAAACTCTTCCACCTCACCTCCATATGGTACTATCCATGCTCTACCTATTCAGTTAGGAAATTGTCTGGTGCCCACCGATTTTCAGGTTTTGGAGATGAGCAAAGGATCTGAGGTTTCTCTGCTCCTGGGACGGCCATTCATGGCTACTGCTGGTGCAATCATAGACATGCCTAATAAGAGACTCTCTTTCTCTTACATAGACGGAGATGTCTACTATGATGCCATTCCCCCTAGAGTTGCTCCCAGGCATGTCTCTAGCATCAGGGCTATCACAGGAGAGTCGCTAGCGATTGAATCTTTGGAAAAACCTCCTGATAAGCCTACTGTCGCAGAGATCTCAGCTGCACCAACCAGTATCCCCAAAGAAGTTGCCAAGAAGGCCAAGAGCAACAAGGTCGAGGATCCCCATATCACATTGATTCCTCAAAAGTGTGATGGGAATTCAATCGAATATAAGGTCAAATTCAAAGGAAAATCGAAGCCATTCTCCAAGGCCAGAGTCCTTCTTACTTCTGAGCTGAAAGAGAAAGGACAGGAGTTTGTGGACAGCATGCTGAGCAGAACGCTGAAGATAGCAATGTCGAGTTGTGGAGCCTGTTTTGGTGCAAGCTCTCACTCTTATCCAGCCTGAAAGGCGTTACAGTCAAGCTATTGACGTTAAACGAGCGCTTGGTGGGAGGCAACCCACTGGTGAGTCTGTCCTTGAGTCATTTTTGGTTTTTATTTTCGTTTGTTTTGAGTCTGTGTCAGGATGAACAAGGAGCAACTCGAAATCGCCTAAGCATCGATCGATACCCCATTGGTATCGATCGACACTAATCGCGGATGAAAGTTCACCAAGTCGATCTAAGCGTGGTATCGATCGATACCATGCTGTGTGTCGATCGACACTCGGTGTTCCAGGAAGGTAATTTCTTATTTCTCTTCGTTCTATCCTTTCTTTTATCTTCTTTTACCTACTCTAGGCTAGATAACACTGAGGACAGTGTTGTTCAAGTCTGGGGGAGGTGTCTGCTGGCATTGTTTTCGTTTTTCTTAGAGTCGTTTTATCGAGTCAAAACCTGTTGGAGATTATGATCCTGTGCTTGAACCTATTGATTTGATTTTGTTTTTGAGTGCACAGTGTTACAGGATCAGTTCTAGATCGACTAATGAAAAATCCAAAGACTGACCAGTTGACTAGAAAACATCCATGTCTCCAGCAGAGTTCTTCTGAAGCCTGAGCCAAATTTTTGCACTTCATCAATGTGGTTAGTGTTTTTAGAGCTTGATTCATCATTCATATCTGATAAAGGAACCCATGTGTTTAGAGTTATGGTATCTCTCTCCCCTGTTATAAGTTGATAAATAAGAGCATAAAAGATTGAAATGATTTTCTTCTGAGTAGAGGGTTAGGAAAATTTCCAGCGATCCCATTATTCTACTTAAGAGGGAATGATCACACAAAGGATTGGAAGCGAGGCTAGGATTTTCCTATGATGCCATTATTCGCCTACATCCTTTGATACATAGAGAGGGAAGAACCGGGGATTTGGTGGCAAACACCATCAATACTCGCGTCTCATACCTTGAAGTGTATATGCTAAGCTGAAAAAAAAAAAAAAATAATAAGAACATAATAAGAAATAAGTCTGGGGGAGAGAAATTGATACAAAAAGTGTGAAAAAGGGTGGTTCCTTTGTCATGATATTGTCTGGTAAAGAGTCTAGAAGGTTCTTGAATATTAACTGCAGCGATGAAACTGGCGATGAGGGCTTTATTTGAACAATGCTGTGGGATAATGTGTGGAGTCTGGAAAAGCTGCGAATGTCTACGGAGAAGTACATGGTGGTTAGATCAAAAGCTGATCAGGTGACATTTGGGTACTTGGGAAAAGGGTCTTTTCGATGGTTCAGGAACAGGTGAGTCTCTACGTTTTCAAACCTCTTTCTCTGTTTAGTCTTTTATTTGCTTGAGGGCAAGCAAAGGCTAAGTCTGGGGGAGTTGATATATCATGGTTTTTACCCTATTTAGGCCATGATATAAGTCCTTTTTATAGAGTCTTTCTAGTATTTTGTAGTCTTTTAGAGTCTTTTACAGGTCTTAGCACGTTTGGAGGATTATTGGAGATATTGAAGATTATGGGAGCACTTTGGAGCAGAAGCTGAAGTCGTGTTGCTGAGTATCTGTTTTCACGGCCAGTATCGATCGATACCCCCTGGTATCGATCGATACCCATCGCAGCAAGACACGACCCGCGAGTTTTATCAAGATTTGAAGAATTACAAAAGTGCCCAGAAGTCTTTGATATTTACAAGAAGACCCCAAGTCGTGATTTAGGTTATAAATAGGAGTTTTAAGCCATCTGTTTAGGCTATGCTTTATTTTGCTTAAGTTTAAGAGAGATTTTGGTGAGAGATACAATTCTGATTTCCCTTCGTCCGAGATCAGATCTCAAACCTTGTTTCTCTTTCTGATTTTATATAGAGTATTTATTCAAACATGTTTATTAATTTAATCTCCATGTCTGAGTAGATCTCTTGTTAGGTTTGGGGATTCTCATAAGGGATTTCTTTGAATGCTAGGTTGATTAGTTATTTAGGGTTCATAATCTGAATTAGTTCTTCACCTTAGGTTGTTCTCATAGCTAATTCTAGATTGATCACCTAGAACTTAGATCTTAGGATAATTGATTAGGCACGACAGTGCAATTAATTACCTGATAGAACTAGGGTGAGCAAATTGATTATTCGCAAAGAAATTTGGTTTAATTGATTTGTGAACATATCAAACTTGAAATTAAGGCTGATTTATTCTTAGGGATTTGCAAAGAAATTTGGGATTCT
The DNA here is from genome assembly GCA_002933935.1 of Eutrema yunnanense. Lineage (NCBI taxonomy): Eukaryota > Viridiplantae > Streptophyta > Magnoliopsida > Brassicales > Brassicaceae > Eutrema > Eutrema yunnanense. The sequence goes on along the minus strand of PKML01063595.1, from coordinate 55,866 downwards.
GAAGTTTAGATTTAGATAGTTTTCGCAACGACAGTTGGTTAACTATGCATTAGTGATTTGAGTTCTAGAACCGTGCTTAACCTGAACCCTGATTAGTTAGTTTATTTGCATTCATTGATTTCCTGAGAAATATCCCTGAACCTATCTTTTCCCCATTGAATACAAATCGTTTACTGTTTTCTGTTTTCTGCTTAACCTGAATTGCTTAGCTTAGCTTGATTCTATAATTTATTGAGTGATTTCTGTGGATCCTTGTGTTCGACCCCTAGCTAGACTACAACAACTGCTTTAGTACTGTTAGGGTATTAAATTGAGCATATCACCTTATGATACCACTTTCCAACATTTCTTCTACTAAAGTATTCATAGCATCTTTATATGCTTGTGGATACATGTAGGGACGCACGCTAATAGCTTCGGAACCTGTTTTTAATGTGATTTTTGTGTATGATTTTAGGAAAGGAATTTATAATGATGGGCCATATTTATCTTTGAACTGATAGTGGTATAAACGAGTATTGACGAATTGGCGTTGTATTAATGAATGAAAATGAATACATGTTTATCTCGAAGATATGAGTTAGAGAGAGAGCTCGAAGAGCGTAGTATGACTAGGTTAAAAAGAATCAGATGTGCAAAACTAAGTCTTGAGTCTCCTTTTATAGATCTCTTCGAGGTCATAACCGTCTCCTTGATCTTCGAAATGATTATGAGCCGTTAGAGTATATCTTTGACTTATTCAGATGAGTTGATTGATTAATTGTTTGTTAACTCGGAGCTCGCTAGGTTCGGAGGTCGAGGTGATACTTCGTTGATGTCGCGAGCTGCTAATGGGCTGAAACCTGTATTTGGGCCGACTACGCCTTTGGCCCGATTCCGAATACATTTCTTGAGTAAATTGTTGGACTTTTAGCGGGCTTTATGGACCGGATTTCATGTGAGTAATCCACCTCCAACAGTTGTCCCCCCAGCCCATTAAACGAGTGTTGGGCTTAATGGGCGGAGAATGTTTGGTTTGTCCAGATAGGACCGAATCTTCGAGAGATTTTACACGATTTTATCTCTCTTTTATTTGAAATTTTTTAATGAATGGTCAAGATCGTAAGGTGTAAAGGTAACAATTAAGTCTCCCTCGAGCTTCGTGGATGATGATTCTGCTAGGGTTTATCGTCAGCTTCAGGTAATAAAATTTGTAACCCTAGGGTATCTACAAGTGCACAAAAGTGTGATGTAATACTTAAGGTATCGATCCATAGAGAATCCTCGCTTACCTGCAAAGACTTTGGACAGAGAATTAGTAAGGTATTCTAAGACGAAAAGGGGTTTGTAAAGGGGTTTTTGGTGTCATGAATTGTAAAGTATGCAAAATAGAAAAGGAAAAATCGGTTATAAGCAATAATAAACGGATGTTGGGTCAACATGGGTATCTCCGGGGAATGTTCTATTCAAAGCCCGGTAACAAAGCTCTTATAAAATCGATTCTAGCTAACTCCACAAACTCGAACACAAAATTGTATATAGCCTACTATCATAGTACTACACACTTATTACCTATCTACTTGACTAGTCAGCTTTCGTTTCTAGCAACGCATGAGATAATGCAAGACATACAAGTTCATTAGCGTTCATGGAACTCTATAAGTATGTTTTCATATCCTATAATGAAATCCGCTCCCTAAAGATTAGTTATGATATTTAGATTCCTCACTTTCGTGGCTGTAATATACCTAGGATCAGTTTCTAGTTCATGACGCTAGATCCATGCAGTAATAACAAATCTAGAAGAAAGAGTTCTAGAATTCGGCTAAGTTATCTCATGAAATCCTTATCGAACATATCGATCCCCTTTGATGATCCCTTAAACCCAACTACTAATAAACTCGGACATAATCATGCAAGACAAAATCGAGTTTTTGAATTGCATAATCAATAGAATAAGAAATAAACAAAAAGGTTCAAGAAAAATCTCTATCTGCCTAAACAAAGAACAAAAAATTGGTGGCTCAAAGTACGAATAAAAACGAGACACACGAATTAGGGTTCTAAAAACATGTATTTATATGAAATTTGCTCTTGTTTGCTCGTACTTAGGGTTTCCCAAAAGATAGACTTGAACGGGATTGAAACGGGCTTGCAAACGAGCTTCTAGGGATGAAATCGAGCTAGCTGCGGGTCGAGGGTTTCCAGCCGCGGTCGGAGGCTTTCTGGCCATGGCCAGGGGCTGTTCTGCTCCTCTGGTTCGGCGCTTGAGACTGCTTGATGGGACTTCTTGATCTTCTTGTATCTTTTGATTGAACTGTTGGATCATCCTGAAATCAAGTGGAATGGAAAGGTAGTTGGTCCTTCTTTAATGTCTCCAAATTTGGGTTGGATCAGACAGTGAGAAGAACTTCTTTGATGGTTGAACTTATGACGGTTTGACTTTTAGCCGAAAATATAGTTTTTCTCCAATTTGCATCACTTCTGCCTAAATAACCTGAAAAGATTCTTGACACTACAAATATACGAAAACCGTAATAAAAACATATAAAACGAGTAAAGCATTTATCAAAGTGCCTTAAAATCAAAGGTAAAATGGGTAAAAATATGGTGTTATAAACTCCTTTAGACTTTGTTTGTCCTCAAACAAAACATAATCAAAGCTCGGAAAGATCAAAAAAAAAATCATAGGGAACTCGAAATCTTAGGGACCGTCCTTCTAAACCATAACCATTGAACTACATCAAACGTAATCTAACCTAGAAAATTCTCACCAAAAATACATGTAACACTAGTCCACGGTATCCGTCATACGAAATCCAAATTTTCAAGATCTAAATTCTGGTCAACTAGCTCTCTAAATTCATTAAGTATATGTGTGAGTTTCTCATCAAAAGGATCAAACCAAGACTAACGATGCTACGTATTTAAAGCTTTTTTTATGGTGAGGTTAAGAGTGTTTCAGGTTACCGTATTTTGCTGAAGGATGCAAGGTATTATGCAAAACAGCAAGAGAGGATGGACATGCTGAGAACCACAACTTCCAGTCATTTCTTCTTGCGTGAATTTGTTGCACTTTCCTCCTTCTCTAGAAACAGAACTTTCCTGTCATTCCCCCATACTTAGATTTTTCTGTGGGTTTGGAATGACAGACTTCTCGATCTTCGAACAAACGAACCATGGATGCATCATAAGAAATTTCGACCAACCTAGACTCTCTTTTAGGCTCTTGTTTTCTTTTCCTTCTAATTTTATTTCCTTTTTTCCGATTTTTTCTGAAGGGGAACCGCCTTTTTCGAGATGGAGTCTTTGAGTTTTCCATGGAATAACCAAACTATCTTCTTTGTTGGTTTAACCTCCACCAATCAAGCATAGTCTCCGTCTTCAGTGACTAGAAATTGTGTCGTTCCTCCCTCTCCAACGTTTTTGCACATATCTGCACATGAGACACAAAAAGAGAATGCATGAGGTTTGAAAAATGGTTATGGTTTGGGTGGGGTACCAACTAAAAGTGAGTTAGCCATTCAACAAAGAGTGGTAAAAGGAAAAAGATGTCTTGAATGTATGCTTCATTATCTTTTCCTAAACCTTTGATGAGAAAATTAAGTCAAGTTAAAATCCAAGTATAATAAAGCTAGTATATTCCATCCTAAAGAATCTATACGGTCTAAATTACTCTATGGATTTTGCATTCACAGAAACTCTAGCTACCGCCTAGTCTAGTACCAAATTACGAAAGAGCATGTTACTAGGAAATAGCGTAGAAGCACACGGGTCGACTGTCATCATAGATTTATGTCATCATTCCCTCAAAATATATTCCTACTTTTGAAAAACTTGAAATATTTAAAGGAGAACGTGAAAAATGCGAAAATGCAAAGACTCATGAAAGAAAAGGTGGTTAGTAAGGGATAAACTCCTCCCCCAGAATTAAACCGCATTGTACCTAGTGTGAAATAAATCGAGTAAGGATGAAAATAGATTATGTAAAAATTAAAAAGTTGAGGGAAAAAGAAAACTTACTTGGAAGTGGTCGGGATATTTTTATGATTGGGATGCGGGATACGTCCGTATGGGACTTGGAATGGTCGGGAAGGGATGGATCGGATGGGTCGGGATGGTGGTACTCGACGACGGACCGAATGGACGTTTCACCGTGGGTCGAAAGAACGCATCCGCGGTCGATCGAGTCCTCCCCGTTGGTTGAAATCCCTCGCTACCGCGGTCGAGCTGGGCTTGGCTGCAGTCGGTTGATCGGGATCGCGGTCCGGGATGGTCTGGCCATGGCTTGGGATGCTGCATCCGCGACCGGGCTACTTTTGCGGCCAAGGCGTTTTTTCGTCGGTTTTTGCTGGGCCGAGCATTTTTGAATCGAGATTTCATCTTTATGTCTTTCCTTTTTTTTTTTGGGTTTTATTTTATTTTTATGAAAGCATGAAACTAAGAAAAAGAAAGTGTTAATAGAAATAAAAAGAAAACACATACCGAAAATGGGTTGCCTCCCATTGAGCGCTTTTATTTAACGTCGGTTAGCTCGACGTTGGTAGCGAGATGAGCTTAACTGCAGAAAGATCTTGTCCGAAAACAAGTTTCCTTCAATCTACTCTTGTCACCCTTTGTATAAGACTTATCACACCATTTCCACTCGGGATTTTCTTCCTCAAGTTCGAGATGGTAGTCTCCACCGAGGTCACAATGAAAAATCAGACTTGGAGCTTCTTTGGAGTATGATTTTTCTACTTCGATTGGCTCAGATGATTGGGTAGACCACCATATTGCAAGGTGAATAAGTGGTTGGTTCTTTGTTGGTTGAGTTCTCGGTTGAAGCTTGAGTGCTTATGGAGAAGATGGCTTGCTCGAAGAGGCGAGATCGGGTCACGAAAGGTTGACAGAGAAAGAGCCTTCAGTGACATGTAATTGATCGAAATTCTATCACCGTTATTTCATTTATTCCGTGTTTCTGATTTCTGTTTATTTTTATAATTAAGAAACTTAAAATTTTCAGGAACATGTAAGTGTAGTTTTTTTCACAGTGTCAGTTCTATGTTGTTGTTTATAGGGTAACAATTAAGAAATGACTTAAGATTTTGATTACATCCAAAAATGAAGCCACAAAAGAAGACTATAAACGTTGTATATAGAGAAGTGTTTCATAATATATTTTTTAAGCGGTCTTTAATTTTATTTTAATTAATATGGTTTTGATACAATTATTGGTTTTCATTAGTTTATACAAATAAATATTATTGGTTATTATTTCTTTACCTTTTTTGGTTGATCGTATGTTTTACATTGTTGTTATATTTGTGTTCGGTTTCATAATATATGTTTGGTAACAAATTTAATAATCTAATAATGTGACTATTTGATGAAACCTCTCCGCCCGCATAGGTTGTTTTCCACAATCACCGAGGAGCAAAAACGTGTGTACGATGAGATAATGTACGCAGTTAATGGTGATACCGGTTTTTTGTTTTTTGTCTATGGTTATGGTGGGACAGGAAAAACGTACTTGTGGAGTGTTTTGGGTGTCGCACTTCGGTCTAAAGGATGTATAGCTTTTAATGTTGCATCGAGCGGAATTGCAGCATTGTTGCTGCAGGGAGGCCGAACGGATCATTCTAGATTTGGGATACCGATTGTTGTCAACAAGTTTACATTGTGCTCAATAAGTGTTGGGTCACACCAAGCAGAATTACTTGAAGCATCTAGTCTTATTTGAGACGAAGCTCCAATGATGAGCAAACAATATTTCGAGACGCTCGACCGGACCATGCGTGATATACTAAAGTGTAATAAGGTATTTGGTGGTAAAGTGATTGTTTTGGGAGGAGATTTTAGGCAGATTTTACATGTTATTGTCAGTGGTAATAGCTCGGAGACTATTTTGTAGCCCTGGGCGTTCGGATATCCGAACCCGAACAGATCGGATTTTTCAGATTTTCGGTTAATCTGTTTTAGGATTTAATATCCATTCGGATATTTTGTATTTTTTAGATCGGTTTTAATCGGATTCGGTTCGGTTCGGGTAATGAAATTGAGATCCGATATTTATCTGAAAAAATTTAGGATTCGGATTATTCGGTTTTGTCGTATCCGAATACAACCAAAAAAACAAAAAAAAATATCCACAAAACCGGGAAAAACAAAAAAATCGAAAAAATCGAAAAAAAACTTCGGATTTATGAAAAATATCCAAAAAACCGATCTATTATTATATGTTTGGTTAGTATCCGAAAAAACCGATCCGAAGTAAAACCGAAATATTAAATATTTGGATAGTTCGGTTATACTTCGGATTTTAGATATTAACTGAACCGAACCGATATCCGAAGTTACTCACACTAAAGATCCATTCGGTTATTTTCATAGATCTGAACCCAAACCGAAACCGAATTTTTTCGGTTTTTATGGTATGGTTTTTCAGATCCGGATTTTATGCCCAAGGCTACTATTTTGGCAACCGTGAATTCGTCTCCTATTTGGTATGATTGCAAGGTATTGGAGCTAAAAACGAATATGAGACTTTTTCGTGGCACTGGTAGTGTTATGGATCAAGAATTAAGAGAATTTACAAACTGGGTATTGGATATCGGTGATTGAAAAATTAATGAGCCCAATACGAGAGAAGTTGAGATCGATATCCCATCGAATTTATTGATAACTAAAGATGTTGATCCCGTAAAAAATATTGTTACGGAGGTTTACAGTCGAACGTATGCAATGGCACGTGACCCTAATTTTTTATAGGAAAAGGCTATACTGAGTCCCCATAATCATGACGTAGATGTTATTAATGATTTGATGTTGTCACACCTCGCATGTAAATTGTTGTGTGTTTTTGTGAACGTTTATGATTCTTAACTGATATGCTCAAATTAATACCCTAAAAGTACTAAAGCAGTAGTTGTAGTAAGTGTATGGGTCGAACACAAGGACACACAGAAATCACACAATAGATTGTATAGTGTCAAATCAAGCTAAGCAAATAAAATGAAACAAAAGACAATAAACAGTAAACGAGTTGTAATTCGATGGAAGAAATATACGCTCAGGGTATTTCTCAGGAAATCAATGAATGCAGATAAACTAATTAGCAGGATTCAGATTTAGCGCAGTTCTTGAACTCAAATCACTAAAATATAGCTAACCAACTCTCGTTGCGAAAACTATCTAAATCTAAATCCTAGGAATTCCAAATCTCTTTGCGAATCCTAAAGTCTAAATCAGCTTTAATATCAGGTTTGATATGTTCACAAATCAATTAAACCAAATCTCTTTGCGAATAATCAATTTGCTCACCTAGGTTCTATCAGGTAATTAATCGCACTGTCGTGCCTAATCAATTATCCTAAGATCTAAGTTCCAGATTCGTCAACCTAGAATTAGCTTTGAACACAACCTAAGGTGAAGAACTAATTCAGATAGTGAATCCTAATAAATTAATCAACCTAGCATTCAGAGAAAATCCTTATGAGAACCCTGAACCTAAAGTGGATCTACTCAGACATGGAGAATGAAACAATCAACATAACTGAATAAATCATCAAATAAATCAGGAAGAGTAATAAGAGGGTTCCAAATCCGATCTCGGACGAAGGGAGTTTCAGATTTGTCTTCCCCACAAAACCAAAGTAAAAATAAAGCATACAAAATAAAGCATAGCTTACAAAGTGGCTGTAAATTCCCTATAAATAACCTAAACACGAATTGGGGTCTTCTTGTAAATATTAAAGACTTCTGGACCAAGTTGCAATTCTTCAACTCTTCATTAAAGTCGCGGGTCGTGTCTGCCTCGATGAGTGTCGATCGATATAAGGGGGTATCGATCGATGCTTGATGTGAAATCGGGTACTCAGCAACACTATCTTCAGGTTTGCTCCAAAATACTCCAGAAAGCTCCAATATCTCCAATTATGCTCCAAACGTGCTAAGACCTGTAAAAGACTCTAAAATACTATGAAATAGCAGAAAGACTCTATAAAAAGGACTTATATCATGGCCTAAAAGGGGTAAAAACCATGATATATCATTGACTTCAATTCGATATAACTTTTAAAATTTTGACTTTATGTGATGAACATGAATATCTTAGTTCTGATAGCAATGATACCTCAGACACAAGCAAGATCGATGATATGATATGATATATACTCAATAATACCTTAACAATATCAAGGTATGTAGTTTGCCAAATCACTGTCTAAAGTTGAAGATTGGTGCTCCGATCATGTTGCTTAGGAATATTGATCTTTGAGGCGGTTTATGTAATGGGGCAAGATTGCTTATTATTGAGTTAGCAAAATATGTGATCGATTCTAGCGTTATAAGCGGTGATAAAGTCGGCAAAAAGGTTCTCATACCTAGAATGTTTGTTTCGCCAACGGAAGCAAGGTTCCCCTTTATAATGCGGCGTAGACAATTTCCCATTGCTATAGCGTTTGCTATGACGATTAATAAAAGCCAGGGTCAAACTCTGCAAAAAGTTGGGTTGTACTTACCTAAGTCGGTGTTTTGTCATGGACAGCTTTATGTTATTGTCTCTAGGGTTACGTGGAGAGAAGGATTGAAGATTTTTATTACTGATACCAAGAGGAAACCACAACATAAGACAATGAACGTTGTCTACAAAGACGTGTTTCAGAATATCTATAAAATCTTGCGTCTGTCATAGTTTTACTTTGTTTGTGACTTTTATACACTTCTTTGGTTTTGGTTTTCATGTTTTTTTTATTTTGGACGGCTTTAGTTTCTTTTTGTATTTGACTCTATTTTCATGGCGTTCATCTCAAGTACATGTTCAATTTCTATTCAGTTTGAGACAATGAATCTTTGTGTCACGTTGTTGGAAACTAGCGTTGCGCGGGTTAGGATCACCTAGTAGATGTGGAAAGGATAGTGAATAATAACACGTGGAAGATATTGATTGTTGGGGTCGGTTTTTACCTAGCCGAGATCAACTGTGAAAACAACTAAGTAACAAGAATGTGCCTAGCCGAGCTACGTGCGCCTAGCCGAACCCCGAGAACCGACGGCGAGCCCATGTATCGAACCATCACGATTTCGCCGAGCCCAAGACACGAGAAGACGACACGACGAGTTGGGCCGAGTCGAGGATTCCTTGGACCGAACCGATGCCTACGAACCAAGGCTCGGCCGAGTCAAGCCGCCAAACCGAGACCGACCCGAGCCAGAGGAAGAGAGGCCGAACCGAATCAACCGGCCTCGGACCGACCTGAGCCAGAGGAGGAGAGGCCGAGCCGAACCAACCGGCCTCGGACCCAAACCGAGCTGGAGAAGTCTCAGCTCGGACTGGCTCGAGCTAAAACGGAGAAGACGAGTCGAACTGGAGATGATGAGTTGAATCGGAGACAACGAGCTGAACCGAAGCTGACCCACCTCGTATCAAACCAGAAGAGGAAAAAGCTGAGCCCAAGATGGCATGATGCGTCGCAGGCCGAGCTGAACACTTCGTGGGCCGAAACGAGGAGTGATGGGCCGAGGTGAGGCTTACCTTTCAAGCATAGTGGGCCGAACCGCAAGCCCATTAAACAACTCATGTTATCATTCGCCCTAGGTGACGATCCAAGTGGGCGACTGCATAAAGATAAAATGAAATCTTCCAAATATTTTCTAAGATCCTCGTTTACGAGACTGGTATAAATAGTTGTCATAGTCATTCATAAACGACACAAGTTTTTACCCTAGCAAAGACTTAGCAACTTCTCTTGTACGCAAACGCTTTTTACAACAACAATAAAACTATCTTTGGATTTTTGTTCTCGTGTTTCTTTCATTGAATCTTATGTCTCTTTTGTGCGAGTTTCGACTCCCACATTGACTAGAATGTTGACTATAATTTGTGGCTGCAACATGCCTAAGTGCCCCTCCAATCTTTGAACAATTACTTACAAAATCCTATATAATCTATGTAACGTATATCTTAGAGCATCATTAGTGGTAATTTTTCAATATGTTTCTCAATGGATTTCTCAATGGGTTTCTCACATTAAAAAAATTAAAAAAAAATTAAAAAAGGAAGAGAGAGACTAAGATGGGTTTCTCAAATGAGAGACCGAGAGAACCCCATGAGAGATTCTTAAGCCACTTGTCACTTTATAAGTTGTTCAATTTTTGTTTTTGAATTAAAATTTAATTATATAATAAAATTATATTAAAATAATAATATTTTCTTTTTTAGAAACCCTTTTGAGGTTCTCACCACTAATGGTGCTCTTAGAGCATCATTATTGGAGAGACCCATTAAGGGTTCTTAGAGAATTTTTAATTAATAAATTTAAGTTAAGAACCTCTCTTTAGAAAATTATGAAATGACTAGTTTATTGGTAGAACCCCTAATGGGTTCTTAAAATTTTTTTTTTTATTTATATAGAATTTATTTTATTAATTAAGCAAATCTACATAAAAATATTACATTTTAAACTTAAATTTTGTAAAAATAAAAGCAAAACAACATTTAATTATTATCTTGATCACGTCCAAATTTTTGCCAGATATGCTCAACCAAATCAGCTTTCAATTGTTGATGGAGTTGTCTATCACGAATTTTTGTTCTAACACCCAACATATTTTGGAGGTTTGTAGGCATTTCTGTCGAAAAAGTAAGATCCACATGTGCACTTCTGTTTCCGTCTCCGTGTTGAAATTCTGAAACATCATATTGAGTGTGCCCATCTCGTTCGTCTTCTACTATCATATTATGGAGTATGATGCATGCTCTCATAATTTTTCCTATTTGTTCTTTCTCCCAAAAAAGAGCTGGGTTTTTAACAATGGAAAATCGAGCTTGCAAGACTCCAAAAGCACGTTCGACGTCTTTTCGGGTAGCTTCTTGTTGTTGAGCAAATAAAGATGCTTTTGGGCCTTGTGGAAGTGAAATAGATTGGATAAAAGTTGCCCATTTTGGATAAATCCCATATGTGAGATAGTAAGCCAAATGATATTCTCTCCCGTTGACGGAGAAATTCACTTGCGGAGCTTGACCTTTTATTATATCATCAAAAACGGGTGAGCGATCAAGAACATTGATATCGTTTAAGGTACCTGGAGGTCCAAAAAACGCATGCCATATCCAAAGATCATATGAAGCTACGGCCTCCAAAACGATTATGGGTTTTCCAGAACCCCGTGAATATTGCCCTTTCCAAGCGGTGGGGCAATTCTTCCACTCCCAATGCATACAATCGATGCTTCCTATCATACCGGGAAATCCGCGTTGCTCTCCAACATCAAGTAGCCGTTGAAGATCCTCCGGGGTGGGTCTTCTTAAGTACTCATCGCCGAACAAGTTTATTATACTTTTGACGAAATTTACCAAACAATCACGAGCAGTAGTTTCACCAAGCCGGAGATATTCGTCAACCGCATCAGCCGAGGTCCCATATGCCAAGATACGAATTGCTGCGGTACACTTTTGAAGTGCAGAGAGACCAGGCCTTCCGAGAGCATCTTTCTTCTGTCGAAAGTATCGAACTTCATTGGAGAGTTGATCAACAATATGCAAGAACAATGATTTGTTCATTCTAAAACGTCGGCGGAATAAATTAGGAGGATATGTTGGAGTGTCACTCAAGTAGTCGTTCCATAAACGTATGTGACCTTCTTCGCGATGTCTTTCGATAAAAACTCTTTTTTTCCTTGACTTGCTTGCCTCCTGATGTTGTCCATAGTTAGTGAACGTATCCTCGGAATGTTGTTCAAAAACTTGATCAAAATGTTGAACAAATTTTTCATTTGATCCATCAAAATCATTATAAGAAGATGAAGCCATAAATTTGAAGTGGATTTAGTAAAGTAAAAGAAAAAGAGAATGAGAGAAGAAATAAGTCTTGTGAAAAAGGTGAATGAGAGAATAAATAAGTCTCGTGAAGAAGGTGAATGAGAGAAAAAATAAGTCTTGATTACATATATATAAACTGATGGCTAACAAAGTCTCGTGATCTATGAAAACAAAACCAAAAAAAAACAAAACACAAAGTGTTGTGGAAACCATAACAAAAGAAAAAATACAAACACATAGGGCCAAAGTCTTGTGACTTTTGTTGTTTCTTATGCTGACTTCTCTTGTGCTGAAACACTCACTCCTACAAATATATAAACAACTGATATCTTTTATTTATTCTCATGACCTAGCCATAATGAATATTAGAGAACGAAGTGTAGAGTAATCCAAACAACCTGTTATTGTGACTTAAATTAAAGTTCATACTTCACTGATCAAATATGTATTTAAAACCGACAATTATCCTTTACATGCTTTCATTTATCCTTTATTACTTAGACAATTACAAGATTTGTATATGCTAGGAATCAAATAAAGGTTTGAGAAATTTGAGACAATTACTTAGACAATTACAAGATTTGTACATGCTTGAATTTTCTATATTAATCAATGCTTTTGGATTTATAGACTTCTCGATCAAACTCACTTTCAAGTCCTGTAACGTGACACAAAGGAAGGCCATGCTCTGGCCAAGAACACTGCTGACGGTTCTGATGCAAGTCCTGCAACATGATGCCATCAATACACAAACCAAAGAAGTTTATAACAACACAGCAAAAGAAGTGATGTTTATAACAACACAACAAAAGAACACAGCAAGAGTAATACGGCTATTCAAGATGAAAGTATGCAAGAAACACATACTTTCGTTAAAGAGAAACATTTAACATGAAACAAAAAGAACACATACTTTCATTAAAGAGAAACATTTAACATGAAACAAAAAGAACCCGAGAACACCAACATTTAAAATAAAACATACAACAACTTAGATCACTAGAGAGATTAGATAAGTAATTAGACAACTTAAGCTATAACACAACTTCAAGGATTCAAGTAACAGAGAGTTGATCACTAATTAGACAACATGTCCGCAATCAGTTTCTTATTTAGAGCTTCTTCATAGTCAGCTAGGGGTTCTCTTTTGGTAATGAGACTGTCAAGTAGAGTTATCTTCGACAACGTTTCTTTCCTATCCAAGTCCTTCTGTCTGATTTCCCACATGCTCTGAAACTCAGCCAGAACCTTGCCCTCAACCATAGTCCTTTTTCCTCTGTCTTTGGCTGCTTTAACACCTGGAGGACGGTTGCTTGATTGATCATCTTCACCAGTCTTTATTTCCTCTGCATGAGCGCTTGGTGAACCATCGGCACACCTTTTCTTTTTAGAGCTTGCATCAGTTTTTGTTGTAGACAAGTCACACCATTTCTGGTCATTGCGCAGCTCCTTCCAAGCATGTTCAAGGGTGAACTTCTTCTTGTGATTGGTGTAGAAGATTTCGTGAGCCAGTTTAAGAACATCATTCTCATTCTGACCACTGGCTTTCTCTCTTGTTGCAGCCTCATATGCTCCGCAAAACTTGCACACAAGATCATTGATCTTATGCCACCTTTGCTTGCACTGGCTTGCGTCACGGTTTTCAAGTCCTGAAGCCTTGGGACTTGCAGCAAAATATGCTGCAATCCGTTGCCAAAATGCCCCTGATTTATGCTCGTTGCCGACGACAGGATCTTTGCTCGTGTTTAACCACGAGCTGATGAGCAAAACATCTTCAGTGGGGCTCCATATCCTCCTTTCTCTTCGATCTGCAGGGGTGTCTTCACAAGGAAAGTGTGTACCAGGAAGGACAGTATCTTGTTGACTGTTTAACAGGTCAACAAAATTTGAGGGCTGATGAGAATATGGATACGTAGAAGACATATCCATTGAAAGGGCATAGAAGAGAGAAAGAGAAGATGAAAACAGAGAGAAGAAGGACTGGTTTTAAAGAAAGAGAAGAAGCAGCAACTTGGAGATATCAAATGAGAAGAAGCACCGCTTTTAATAGAAGAAATCAAAGTTTTGAAGCATTCATCACCTATCTAAGAACATTGAGTTGACATATATCTAACAAGCAATAACCATTCATCACCTATCTAACCAATCCATTTATTACCTATAAGGCAACCCTTATCTAACCCTAATATGCATTTATTAAGCTTTAAAAGTGTGTACCAATAAAGAGACAACCAGTTTTAACTTCAGATTCATGTCAAAGACAAGGCAATTATGCATTGACATATGAACTTCAGATTCGTGAGAGCCACTCACAATCCAATGGAAGACATGAGTTTTAACAAGTTTCAAAATCATGTGATAACATAAGCTTGCTTACATTTCGTTAAATGCAATTGGAAGCTAAACAGGAAAAGCAAGTGTTTGATATAATTACCTTGAGCCGTGATTCTTCAAGTTGTTTAGTCAACAATAGTTCCTGAAATCACACATAAAAGTTTATCAGGAAAATGCAATCATGTATACAGAAAAGGAATAAGGTCCACCTCTGCACAATCCTCCTGGTTCTAAACAGCATATCAGATATTGGATGCATCAAAACAAAACACTTGAATCTAGAACAATTTCAACATGAGACACAATAATTAATTTCTAACCTCTGCTGTAGAATCAATCAGAGGGGCATATGAAGAAGAACTCTAGTAATTGCCGTATCTCAAAAGCGTTTTCTTCATGCTAAAATCAAATGAGAAATTACATGTTCAAGAACGATATGTGAGGGTGAGATTCTAATTAATTAGGACTCTCTTCATCAACAATCAATTAGCCAGCAGAATTTCACTAAGAAGCAGCAATCAAAACTAGACATGCAGATGATAAAAATCGAATAGAGAGAAGATTATCGCTATTGAAACCCTTACTGTTCGTACTGGTTCCAATCGCTTCTTGTTGCTTCTTCTTCTTCAACGCCTTTCTCTTCTTCGCACCGGACGACATGATCCGAACGAAACAATTGATTTTCTCGGACCAACCCAGGACTCGTTGAAGGCGACGGAGAAAACAAGAGGGAGAAGTCGAGAACGAATGAAAAAAAAAATTTGTCGCGGAAAGAAAGAAAGAAAAAAAAACAAGAGGGAAAAGTCGACACGTGTTAATCAAGAGACGTTTCTTTAAGTTCTGAATCAAGAGACGTTTCTTCCGTAAATTAAAAACCAAACATTATTTTAATCTAATAAATTCTTTAAAAACCCCTTAAGAGACCCCTAAAAGACCCCAATAATGATGCTCTTAGATCTTCTAATCGGATGAAGTGGCAAATTATAAAGGCTATTTTCGTAATGTACAGAGATGGCAAAAAGGTGAATTTGTTTTTCCTTCATATTTTTGTCATTCGTCTAAATAGCATTCGTCTAAATAGCATCGTCTAAATAGCATCACATCCATCGTTATTTTTAAGCTAATTGACTCTTGTTTCAACTGAAAAAAAATTATGTGGAGAAATTCGTTGTTTCCACCACCAACTCCCTAGCAGGGAAAAAAATATGACATGTAAAGAATTATAAACCCACGAAGAACACGAAAACAACAATAAAAACAGAACCAAAAATATGATAAATGGAGTTTTTTTTGTTCTCTTTTGTATAATTTGGCTTTACTTGATGTTTTGTTGAAGTTGGCCAAAGATGTCAGGACAATCATCCCAGCGACTACAATCTCGAGCTTCCCAATAACCTCCAATGTATCGGTAAGTCTCATTTCCTTTCTCTTTCCGAAACCACTTTGGTTTCCAACCCCTCTCTTGCATCTCTCTCGCCTGTCTTTGTCTCTGTTCCAACCTCAACTTCTCCGCGTTTCCCATTTCAAACTCTCCTTTCTCCAAATACCTTTGGTCCGGTCTAAGTCTTGAATCCGTTGGTGGCAACTTTTCTTGTAAACCAGGCGTGAGCTCGTTCAAAGTGATCCCGAAACGTGTTAAATTATACTTTGTCGGGTTTTCAGGAGCTTTGTTTCGTTTCCACAGAAGCTGCGATTCATTCGCCTTTCCTTGATTACCCAACACATAGTGCATACTCTCATCCCATTTTCCAAACAGCTTAGCCACTGTTTTACCGTTTTTGTCTTCTACTATACCTTGAACTTGATGAGGATTTCTGTCGATCATCGACTGTTCCTTGAATTTAAGTTTGCATGAGTATTCACCATTGCCTTCAATTCGCATTGTTCCGTAGTGATCACAGTACAGTTTACCAAGTATGAGATTGTATATTGATGAAGTCACCTATATTTTGAGCAAAGGTGGATAAGCATCATATCATCAAACATCGGTATTATTATAATTATTATTATTATTGTTAAGATTCAACACCTTACTCCACTGCACGATTTCACCATCATCAAATTGCAAAGTCAACACACCAATAGGATCGAGCTGAATTGATCGACCCCAGAATTTGCTCTTCAGATTGCTATCGCCCCAGAATTTCCACCCTGTGCCATCACAATGGCATGCCACAATCATGGGATGATGACTCACCTGACAACAAAATTCACAAGAGAGTATTATTAACTTAAATCAAAATTCATGAATGATACTTATAGATGTTCATTAAAAAAAAAAAAAAAAACAGAAACCTTTTCCGAGAAAAATCGAAGGCCTTTATCTGGATAATCAGCCTCGTATGTTTCCCCTAACATTGGATTAAAAGGTTTGCAGATTCTTCCTTCGGTTGATGCATAACCAGATACAGCAAAAGCAGCTACATTCAGAATCCTCATGAGGTTATTGCCCTGAAAAGTTTCATGTGCTTAGCTAAATCAAGGGGATATTCATAAAAGAATTTGAATAATATATTTCGTCTCCAGATGCTTAGTTACCCTTTTCCCCCAAACAGACGCCCGATCAAGAAGGTATGAATACTCCAAATCCTCAAAGCATTTCTGTAGAGAAGATAGTGGCTCGTTGAAGTAAACAGGAAGACAAACTTTTGTGAGATCCTTGCCAATGTTGTCTTTGATCATTGACCAAAGGCTCACACTTTTCTCTTTTTCAACTGGATCAGGTAATTTCTTCCGTCGTTTGACATTAGGATAATTAAATCCAATAGACTTGATTGAAGGATCAACATCATCTTCTGACTCAAACCCATAGTTAAGCCCATCATCATCTGAAGAGAATGACGATGTTCGAAAAGCAGATCCAATACTTTTGAAAGAGCTTGAAGAAAGAGAGTCGCATGTATCAATTTCCTCCTCAGCAGCATCAAATCGCTCATTATCATCGTCGGATTCACTAGCAGTTCCGTCTGAGATAAAAAGGAATCACGAAGGTGAACCACTCAAGTCGACTGACAACAGCAGCTCCAATTAAAAAGCAGGTTAGATAGAAAAGGCTTCTTGTGACTTAAAATCACCTGAGTCTCCGTTGTCAGCTTGTCGTTGACTCTCATCGACAAACGTGTTCTCCAGATCTACTTTTTCTGTCTAGACAATGGCGTGGAGACATCAGTTTATTAGCAGAGTTTAGCCGGAAAAAATAACAGATAGACAAACAAGAATACCATTCAATTCTTCTAAAAGGGTTACACAGGTCCTAAAGCAACACAAAAAACATTCCCTTTATCAAAATATCAACCAATCCTATATAATTGCACATTGCAATGAAAATAAAATCTAAAGTCGGGAGCAATCAATCAAAGTCACTTTTCTTTATTTTCCAGTAGAACTATGAGATGTTTTAAGCAATCAATCAAACTCACTTTTTTTGTATTTTCCAGTAAAACTATGAGATGTTTTAAGTACCTCTAGTTGCCTGAGTGCATCAATGAGAAGCCACTGCTTCTGTTTAAGAAGCAAAAGCTGACTGTGAAGTGCCGAGAACTCAGACCTCGTGATTTGCTCGCAGTCCTGAATGGCCGACTCACTCACTCCTTCCTCGATCAATCGCAGCCTCAGCTTCTCCATCGAGATGCCTAAGTTGTTGTTTGGTGCCATCAACTCGCTGTTTGACATTCTTGGAAACATATCTTTAACAGCTTGCAATGCCTCCATCCAAGCTGCTCGGTCCTCTCTAGTCTCTGCACGCAGGTGAAGCCTCTTGGTGCCAGTGAATATCGAAAATCTCTTATCATCTGATCTACTCTCCCGGATCGATGAAACCTATATAGATCAAACTGAATATTGAGTATGCCATTTATATCATTGAATCATCAAAACTGCATTAAGGTCCAATCATAGAATATATGAAAACAGTGAAGCAAATTGGGGAATTAAGCATAGACCAATAGAATACAATCAGTCAATCATCAAAACTGCATTTTGGAGAAACTTGTGAAGCAATTTGGGAAATTAAGCATAGAATCTGTACCAATAGAATGAAAACTTCTCAGAATCGAGAGAATAGATTATGCAATCGGACCTTGAGATGGACTTCGCCAAATGGTTTGCGGCGGAGCAGGTGGTTGACGGTGGTGCGACCGTGACGGTTATTCCTGGAGATCATACGCGTGGACTCGTCTCCGATCACTTTAGATCCTTTCTCAGTCTCACGGCTAACGACGATCTTATCACGTCCATGGATTTTATAATACGAAAGCACTCCGTCTTGCAAAACGAACCATCTCGGTCTCCATCCTTTCCCATAGTTCACCCATTTATACAGTATCCCAGCAATCGCATTACCGGCGATATCATTGATCTTAACATCCACTGGCGCTTCCCTCGCCGCTGCCGGAAAATCTAGTAAACGCCGATCGGAGGAGACGAAGTCGTTGTGGTGGTTAAACGAGAGACTGTGGAGGAGATGGTGATTGGATTGACCGGGATGGTTATATCGTTGTGAGGCAGATCGGGTAATAAATGGTTGGGATCTCGCGGAACCGCAAGGAGTTCCTGGTGAGGCGGCGTACATAGAGAACGACTGTTGATCCGGTGGTTGTTCCGGTAACGGCGTGGAAGGGGAGTGATCGGAGATAGTAGAGACACAACAGAAGGGATGCATGTGGAGAAACGGTCTACGAGAAGAAAACGCACATGGAATCGTC
The DNA here is from genome assembly GCA_002933935.1 of Eutrema yunnanense. Lineage (NCBI taxonomy): Eukaryota > Viridiplantae > Streptophyta > Magnoliopsida > Brassicales > Brassicaceae > Eutrema > Eutrema yunnanense. The sequence goes on along the minus strand of PKML01063595.1, from coordinate 37,050 downwards.
GCTGGAAATTGATTACAGTGCGGCGGGTGACGGCGGTTACGGTTACAGTTACGGCGGAGGAGAAAAAATCAAAGGAAATTGGAAGTTTTGAGAGAGAGAGAGAGAGAGAGAGAGAGAGAGAGAGAGGGAGGAGGCAGTTGTTGAAAACGGGTAAGTGAAGAAGTTCGGTAGGAGCAGAGGAGGAGTTAACCGGAGAAGCCAAGCCTCATTTTTATTTTATTTATTTTTATAATAATTTCTCCGTTGTTCTGTTTTTTTTACTCGTTTACTTAAAAAACGGTGCCGTACTGTGGTGGCTGCTGACTTGGCAAGGAATCTAAGAACGAGTCACCTCTTTTTGATTTGGTTTTTTGTCTGCGTGCCAATAACGAATCACTTTTCTACATTTGGTTCGCTTACGGTTTTTTTTTTCCTCTCGGTATTACCCTCGTTACTTTTTTTGTTTTAAAGGATATTTACCCTCGTTACGTTAGTTTGGTGGTGTTTGATTCGTAAAATGTTACTAACATCTATTTCATCAAATCGTAAAAGGAAAGTATAAAATGTTCACAAGCCATTTAAGCGGACTATTATAGAACACAAAGATTCAGAATCATAAGATTTTCTTGAAAATAAATCTGCTACTTGGCTAAGAAGAACATTCCGGAAATAAATTTGTTAGTCATTTTCTCTTTGCTGATGTTTCTTTATTTTTCTCTCTAGCCAATGTCAGATTATGTCGTGCAATTCAACAAATTTTGAGTCAGTATGAAAGAGTTTCTGGCCAAGCGGTTAATCTCCGAAAATCATCTATTTGTTATGGTGCTAAAGTACAAGCTACAACAAAAACCAGTATGAGAAATATCTTAGAGATTCACAGTGAAGGAGGAGGTAAGAAATACCTTGGTCTACCAGAACAGTTTGGATCGAAGAAAACAGAGATGTTCCAATTTATTACAGAGAAAGTTAAGGACATAACTCAGGGATGGAGTAAACAGTTCTTATCTCAGGGTGGAAAGGAGATACTACTTAAGTCAGTAGCTTTGACAATGCCAATATTCTCCATGAATGTTTTCAAGGTACCAAAAGAAATTTGCGTAGACATCAATGCCTTATTAGCTAAATTTTGGTGGAGTTGGACAAAAGGGAATGCATTGGCTATCCTGGAAACGAATGAGCTTACCCAAGAAAGAAAGAGGAATGGGATTCCGAGATCTTGAACATTTTAAATTGGCCCTTCTTGGAAAATAGGTATGGAGAATCCTCCATAACCCTGGCTGTTTAATGTCAAAAGTATTACGAGGAAGATATTTTGCAGAAGGGAATGTGTTAAACGCAACTCTAGGAAAAAAAGCTCTTTTGGTTGGAAGTCTTTGATTCAGGGTAGAGATTTGCTGAAAAAAGGCTTACGATACATTATTGGAGATGGCAAATTGATAGACTTTTGGGAGGATCCGTGGTTACCTACTCACCCTCCTAGACCGCCTCGGTCTAACGGGATGCTATCTGATGTCGTAAAGGTTATCCAATTGATTAATCAACATGGGAATGGTTGGAATGAAGAGAGAATGAGAGAAATAGTTGTCGCTAAAGATATTGAGAAAATTTTAAACATCAAAGTATGTTCTATGGTGAACAGAGATCTTCTCGGATGGCACTACAATGAAGATGGATAATATTCTGTAAAGTCGGGATATTGGTTATCAACTCATTTGCCAGATTGAATCAAATAGAGCCTCCACATGGTAATCTTCATCTCAAAAGTGGTGTTTGGAAATTAAAAATAGCACCAAAAATCAAACATTTTTTATGGACGATGATTTCGGGGATACTAGCTACAAGGGAAACATTACGAAGAAGACATATAACTCAGAATTCAAGATGTAAACAGTGCTTTAAAGATGAAGAAACAACTCAGCACATTTTCTTCGACTGTGATTACGCTCAAGCAACCTGGAGAGCTGCTGGTGTTCCTAATCCAATATTCTTTGATACATCTGCTAACTAAGAGGAGATTAAAGCAGCATTAAACTTCAACCTTTCGAGCAGATTCAAACACACTAGACAATTCCCTTTATGGATCTTATGGAGGCTATGGAGGAGTCGTAATTCACTAATCTTCCAACATAAGCATATTCCTTAGGGAACAAACTTGGGATTTGCCCGATCTGATGCAACATAATGGATGAACATGGAAGAATATCTCGAAGATCAAGTTTCCGTTCATACAACTATTAACCAGCCTACAACAGGTTCTCCTCGTTGGTTTCGACCGGCAAATGGATGGATTAAGTGTAATTACGATACTTCCTTTGTTCAAGATAATATAAACTCAAAAGCAGGATGGTTAGTAAGAGATGACATAGGTACATATTGTGGAGCAGGCCAAGCACGAGGTAGAGCACTCTCCAATGCTTTGGAAAGTGAAATTCAAGCTCTGATTTTCGCGATGCAACATTGTTGGAGTAAATGTTACATGAAGGTAATTTTTGAAGGGGATAATAAAACCTTGGTTGATCTTATACATGGTCGAAAGTTGAATTTCAGAGTTCATAATTGAATTCGTGAAGTTCGGATGTGGAAGGAAAAGTTTAATGAAGTCGAATTCAGCTGGGTCAAACGAGATCTCAATAAGGCAGCAGACTTAATGGCTAAGAAGAACATTCCGGAAAATCAAGACTATATTTTTCACAACTTTGTTCCCAGAGCTATCTCTGATATTTTACATTGTGATTTTGTAAACTCTTAATTTAAATTGCATTTTCAGAGAAAAAAACAAATATGCTACTTGGTTTTGAGATATTGAAAGTTTAACCGCATTTCTGATTTAGGATGAAATAGGGAGTTAAAACGAACAGTTAAAAATTGAGACAAAGCAATTATGATCCGTTTAAAATCATCCGCTCGTTTATTTTACGGATATCTGAATTTTATTATACGAAGTTGAATGTTTCAAAGTTAGTAACTCACATGATCGTGACACATATCAAGTTAATCGATAAGATTTTGACACATGTAAAAAAAATTATTAGATTTCGACACATAATATTAACAATAAAAGGAAAATTTATAATTGATTCCTTTATAAAAGGTAAAATTCCCCATTAAACAAAACAAAATAATAGAAAATGTAAATTGACCCTAAAAGACAAAATTAATTAAAAAAAATGACTATAAAAATTTGCAAAATTCTATAACCGATTCATAATTTTAAAAGGTAAAATTACTAAACAAATTTTTTTTTTTTAAAAGGCAAAGTTAATAAAAAAATAATAATAAAAAATTCCTTCTGGTTCTATTTGGTAAAATAAATATACGAGTGTTTAAATAATACAATCTTTCCGGTCTAATTCTCGAGTACTTCTATTTACAAAAATATGAGTTTCCTATTTTAGAAAGCAAAAGAGTTAGGTCTACTATAACCACAAAAGTATATATATCCTTGGATATTATGGTACATTCGGAATGCAAAAAATGACAAAGTCTTCAACGGAAAATAAATTTCTAGAGAAGACACACTTCAGTACGTGACCCTTGAAGCGGAAAGTTGGAGGATCGCGAATCAAAATGAAGACGCAAAGGAGGTAGATGCACCGCAAGACCATTTCGTCACAAGGGCTCCTCCCTTGGCCCTCCGAACCCCGACCTGTCAGATAGATGCATTTTGGATCGATCATGGATTGATTAGTAAAATAGGATGCTGATTTAGGGATGACCGGGGATACGAGATCTTTGGACATTAAAGATGTCACAGAAGCCTCTCGGCCTTACATGCTGATATGGATGGTATTCTCTAGGCTATGAGATGCCTAAGAGAAAGACTGATTTTTTGATGCACTGTGAGACTGATTGGTCGGACTTGGTGAGTATGATCGAGACTCAGGCGGATTTGCCAGCTTTTATGTCAGAACTAGACTCCTTCCATCTTCTTAGGGAGACATTTGAAGACTTTAGTTTATCTTTTATCCCACGTGCTTTAAACGTTTGTGCCGATACTCTTGCAAAAGGGGCTCGAGAACGAGGCTTTTTATTTTTTCATGTAAATTATACATAGCCAGTACGTATATGATGCTCCACAGAACAATTCTCCTACTAGCCACATGTGATTTAATAGATGGGTAGCTGACACTTAAATATATTCTGGATCTCTCAACGTGAATGTGACACGTAAGATAATTTTTACTCGCGAGATCGTAACATATGTCGTTGTTAATTAAGATTGTGACATGTGTCAAAGTCATAAACTAATATTTTATATTGTTAGTTATTTATTTGTTAAAAACAAAATTGTGTTTTATATAATTGAAATTAATAACATTGAAAAAGTAAAATAAGAGAAAAAAATAAAAACTACCAAATAAAAAGTGTTAAATATATAAAAAATACATGATTCATAATATATAAAATTAGAAGAAGAAAAAATTGTTATCGTGTGTTTGGTAATTCTTGAACCCTCTCATTCATTTAAAGGGATTTTTTTATCAGATTTATGGGTAATATAAATCAATTTTGAATTTTCTTAAAATTACGTTTACAAAACCTAATTAATAGATAACTAAACGGGATTTTAAAATTAAAATAAATAACAATCTGTAATTTTATCAGATTGTTTAGTAAATAACGAACAATATGAAAGTAATATAACTAAACCTTTACTAAGTTTATATTACTAAATAACAATGACACAAGCTTAACTAAATATAATTCATGGATAACTAAACATAATTTTATTTTATAATCTAATTATACGGATCATAATTAAGTATTTTATCAATTTTATAATTTAAATCTTTTATTTTTTATCCGCTTATCACACAGAACCTAATCTAATTAAATATAAACCAAAATTTTCTATTTATTTTTATTTACAAATTTTGACCATTATAATTCGAGCTAGAACAATAATAAACCAAAATGTGATTTACAATACGTGGACCCTTATACGGTATGAGTGCACCGAAATTAACTATAAATCAAATTAACGTGGACCCCCTTTAAGATTTGATTTCATTTTTATATTGCTATTTTATATATTTATTAGTACAAAAATGGATCCCCTTTCTAACCTTTTTTTAATTCGTTTGACTGAGACCATCAGTTCGGATCTAATCTTTCGTGGAAAAAATAACAAAATAAAAGTTTCGAATTGGAATATGAAAAGGCATAAAATGGTTTCATTAAAAAGGAAGCACAATCTGTTTTTCCGATTCTACAGATTTTCCATTAAATTAGAAATACAGTACCACTAAAAAATTGTTATTAGTTTTACTTTTAATCACTTTTTGAGATAAGAAATTCCACGTATAGAGATAATAATAAAAAAATTGAACACCAAAGGCACAATTTTAAAATGAAGGCTAAGTCTCCTTAATTTGTCCGCATGGCTGTCGTCCATTAATGGTATGAAAGACCTTTTGTGGAGTGTTACTACATTCCAGATTTGATCCGTCTTGAAAATAAAAATACATTCATGTGGAAAGTTTGGGTGTGGGCCAAAGGTCTATGCAGTTTATCTAATAGTCCGGTAACAAGCGATCTGATTATCTTTTGACATTATTCGGAAGGCATTCCAAACTAAGGACAAATGGTGTGATGGCCCATTGGATCTCATGGATCTCATGATCCATTGACCTGAGTCCAACTCGGAGCTTATGGTATCCGTTAAATCTAGAGAGTAATCTACTCTATAGCACATAGATGTATTCCTATTGGAATTGATCGGATCAGTCGATATGGTATATATATAAAAAAAATTCTTCTAAATTGATCTAACTTTATTTAATAAATATTCCCTTAGATAATTATTTATTTTTCCAGACTTGGGATCACGTCTTAACGACACTATTAATTACAAACTAGAGCTGCTTGCCGCCCAATCCTGTTTAAAATTATTTTAATTTTCATAATATAACTAAAATACATATGAAAATTAAGAATATAGCTCTATAGTGTAATTTATTTAAAAATAACCATTACAAGTCTAGAAGGACAAAAGTAACATTATTTCTTGCTTCATAATATATGTTTGATGTTCTGTGCTATTTGTTTTACATCACTTTTTTTATACTGTTTTATTGTGTTTTTTTTTTATGAACACATATATTTATCCCATTTTACTTTTTATTAATTTAATATCTATATCAATTGATTAAATCTTGCAATCATACTAAATGATAACACCATATTTTTATCCATTCTACTATCTATTTTAGAACACTTTAATATACTTTTACAATGATATTTACATATTTGTAGTTCTAAGACTCTTTTCAGGTTCCTTAGATAAAAACGAAGCAAATTGGAGAAGATCCAGATTTTGGACAGTTTTAGACCGTCAGAAGTTTGGCATCGGATGGAGACCTTCTCACCGTCTGATCCACCTTTCATACCCAGTTTGTTTCAAGGCAATCCAACGGTTAAATCTCAAGATACATCCAATTGACTGAAGGCATGTGCTGCAGTCTCGCAAGCGAAGCAAGAGAAGAATTGAAGTTTCAAAGCTATAGGCCAACCACTGCGGGTCCAACACTCCTGGCCGCAGCAAAGACACTCCTGGCCGCTGGTCTAGGCTCTCTAGCCGCGGCGAAACACTCTTTGGCCGCGGGTCCAAGCCTCACACCAGTGGTGAAGCAGAAACGGCCCAAGACCATCTATTTCAAAGCCCATCTTCAAGCCCCTTCGTTTTCTCTTCAACTAAACCCTAAGGTCGACGAAATCAAGAGTGGAAGACCTATAAATATGTGTTCTAAGACAGAATTTCGCAGCCCTTTCTTGTTACACTTTTAGACTTAAATTGCACCAAACTTTTGCTCTTGCTCTTTGTTCTTTGTTTAGGGAGATAGGGATTTCCCTTGAACCCTCTTGTTTGATTTCTTATCTATTGATTGTGCAATTCAGAAGCTTGATTTTGTCTTGCATGGTCGTGGCTGAGTAATCTCTCGTTGGGCATAGGGGTTTGAAGGGGAGCTTATGGTTCGATTCTTATTAGGTTTTTAGTCTAGGATACCGATTAGGGTTATTCGTTCTATCCGTGTTGTTAATGCGTTGCTTGACTAACTGTCTTAACAACTGATATTAGGCATTTTAGAGCCATGGAAGTGTTGTATCTAATCGCTTGACCTAGGGTAGACGAGCAAATCTGTCGTAAGATTTCGGAAGTATACTTACGGAGGAATTGTGGGCGTAAACGACCTTTGAGAGTATCATTCACTTCTTGCGCGGGCGGAGTCGGAAGCTACCGTCCGAGTACTGAAGTGAGTAGGTGTGTAGGATTACGGTAGTACACTACACGCAGCGTACGTGTTCCAAGTTCAAGAAGGATTATAGTAGTAGACTACACGCAGCGTACGTGTTCCAAGTTCAAGAACCCAAAGACGACAAAAAGTCGCTTTAGAAATCCTAGAAATTTCCGTAAAAATCCGCCATAAACCCTATGGAATTCCCGATTGCCCAACGCTTCGTTAATTGATTTACAACCTCGAAATAATTATTGCTTGCTACTGTTCACTTAGATTAGATTTATTTATTATGTTAGTTTAGCTTAGTTTAGTCTCGTTCGCTTTCTTATTTTCTCGCTTAGTTTAGTTTAGTCTAGTTTAGTATAGTTTAGATTCCTAGTTTCGAGTTCGTGACAAAACCATATAAATATATATTCGTCTTAGGTTTATTTACTATACAGTGTCTAAGGTCTCGCAGAACATCATTCCATCCCTGTGGATCGATACCTTAAGTACTACAACGCACATATGTGCACTTGTAGGCTTAAAGGTTTACAAATTTAAAACCTGAAGTTTCGGAGACGAATCCGATTCACTTCAAGTTTTTGGCGCCGTTGCCAGGGAGGCAATCGCTACTCGTTCTGCCACACTTTAGACCATCTCCAATGTATATCTCCATTTTTTACTCCAAGATAGAGCAACTCCAAAATGGAGTTGTGTTTTGCTCCAATGTATAACTCCATTTTTTGTTCCAAAAAGAATATTCTAAATAGATTCTTTTTATATTTTATTAATAATGCTTTTTATTTCTAAAAGTTACAAATTAACCAATTTTTTTACAAATTTTTTATAAATTATGAATTTAATAAAATTTAATACTTATTAAATAAAGAAAATTACATAATTTCATTAAACATCACCGACACTAATTTTTTCCCACAAATGATCAATTAGTGTATTTCGAAGTGAAAAATGAGCTTCTTTATCTTTGATTGCTCTAAATTGACCAAGAAACTCTTGGAATATAATATTATCATCATCTACTATTTGGACCAGGATGCGGTTTAAAAGAATATTAAATTTATCGTATTTGTTGTGTTAAATTTGTTTNTTTTTTTTTTTTTTTTTTTGTCAACAGCCTTGATACCTATTCCGATTCAGTGAACCAAATCGGGGGTATCGAGTTTACATAAGTGAAATCTGATGGGTAGACGCGAGCACCTTGTGCTAACTTGTCTGCCACTATGTTGCTTGCGCGTGGGATGTGTGTGATAGAGAAAAAGTTGAAAACCTCCTTGCTCCTCTTGAACTCCTCTAAATGTAGTGTAAAAGTCGGCCACTCCTTGGGTGTAGACACCATCTTCACCAACTCTGAGCAGTCCGTTGCAAAGGCTATCGCCGTCTTGTGATTTGCAATCATGCAATGCATCGCCCATATGAGCGCTTCCAATTCTACGTGCAGCGGGGATAAACTTCTTCGCAGATTACGGGACCCCATAATTACTCCTTCGACTCCCTCCTGAAAGCATAACCATCCTAGACCAAAATAGTTATCTGTTTCCTTCCACGAACCATCAATATAGCATGTCATGTCCATTAGTTGCATCTTGTTGACCCGTATTATGACCGATTTGTTGGGAAGTTATGTCTGGTTCACTAGCTATAATGCGCCGTTTCCCAAATTATTGCTTCTGTTTCCGCTAACCGCATAATCTCTTGTGGATTTCTATCCACATTTGAGAACACCTTGTCGTTCCTTGCTTTCCAAATATTCCACACAATCCACGGAAACACTGTATTCATTTCCTCTTTTGGGAGTCTCCAAAATAGATGATCAAAATTGAAGGAAACCGATGTCATCGGGAAAACTCCCGGGGCGGATGGAATATGAGAGAGTGCCCATGTTTGTAGCGCTGGTGGGCATTCAAACAGAACATGGTTAATCGTTTCCCCTTCCACTCCACACCGAGGACATTGTGTATCGCAATTTCCCCGAGCGCGTAAATTTGCTGAAACTGAGAGACACCCCCGAAATGGATTGCCAAATGAAATGTCGCAATTTCGGTGGACATGTTAATTTCCATGTATGTGCCTGTAATTTCTTTATATCCGGACCGTAGAAGTAATTCCCGCCATTGTCTGGGTTTTGTTGTTCAATCTGGTATCCGGACTTTACCGTATATTTTCCTGTTTTTGTATAGTGCCAACCAAGAGTATCTGGTCGATATGTGCTGCTGATGGGTATACCGCGAATAATTTCCACATCGGCCGGGTCGATAATTGCATTTATCAACTCCCAATTCCACGTTTGTGTCGCTGGGTCAACCAAATGATTGACCCTAAGGTTGGGGTAATAATTATACCCCTTCCATGTTGCTGACCTCGGGGGAGAAGATGGTATCCAATGGTCATTCCATACTGAGATGGAGCCACCTGAACCAACTCTTTTAATGAGTCCTTTTGTAACCAGAGGTCTAGCCGAAACAATACTCATCCACTCAAAGGACGGGGAGTATGATCTTATCGGATCTAATGGATCTGTGTTCCAAAAGTAACGACCCTTAAAAACTCGAGCAAATAACGAATCCGGTTTTTCCATTAACCGCCATAGTTGTTTTGCCAGCAGTGTCGTGTTAAATTCCTCTATTGTTCGGAAACCAATTCCGCCATATGGTTTGCTCCGGCACATCTTCTTCCAAGCTATCCAATGCATTTCTTTTTGGTGTCCCTCGGGACTCCACCAGAAACGCGCTGCCGCACTAGTTAATTTTGCGGTAATAGACTTGGGTAGTCGAAAGCATGACATAACGAAAGTCGGCATGGCCGATGCTACCGATTTAAGTAGAACCTCTTTTCCCCCTTTGGTTAGTAGCCTTGATGTCCATCCATTAACTCTGTCGTTATGTCTTTCAACGACGAAATTAAAAATCTTACTTTTTGCTCCTCCGAGACTTTCCGGGAGACCCAAATAAGTACCCACCCCTCCCAGATTTTGGATTCCTAACAATTGTTTAATCTCATCTTGTACCCCTTCGTGTACTGTATATCCGAAGTTTAATGATGATTTTGAGAAATTGATTTGTTGTCCTGAGACCGACTCGTATTGTTGAAGTATATGTAAAATGGTTCGACATTCTTGTACCGTGGCCTTGCAGAAAAACAGGCTATCGTCCGCAAAGAGTAAGTGTGAGACTGCTGGGCCTGCCCTCGCCACTTTTAACCCCGTAAGTGATTTCTCCCGCTCAGCTTTCCGTATATTGGTTATCAAAACCTCCGTACAAAGTATGAACAAGTAGGGTGATAATGGTTCACCTTGCCGCAACCCCCTGTGTGGAGTTATTTGGCCTTTTGGTTGGCCGTTAATTAGTATCTTGTATTGTACCGATTGGATGCACCACATCATCCATGTTATCCATTTATCCGCGAAACCGAATTTTCTCAAGAGATGTTCAATAAATGGCCACTCCACCCTGTCATATGCTTTACTCATATCTGTCTTAATTGCCATAAATTTACTTTTGCAAGATTTATTCGTTCGTAGCCCGTGAAACATCTCCTGGGCAATCAGGATATTATCAGAGATCAATCTCCCATATACAAAGGCTGATTGAGTCTCTGAAATCAGGTCCGGTAGCAATCTCTTTAACCGCTGACATAAAACCTTGGAAATAATCTTATATCCCACATTACACAGACTTATAGGTCTTAATTCCGTCATCCAAGTGGGTCGTCCGAAGACAGGGCAATTTGTTTATGTTGCTTATCTTTAATTTCAGCACTTGTTATTTAATTTTAATTTTATTTTACTTTGCAATCTTTTTAAATAAAATTTTTAGTGTTTAAATAATTATCATAGTCAAATACATTTTATGCATTTAAATACATTGCTAAATTAATAAAAAGTATAAAATATAAATATTTAAAGGATCAATTTGTAATTAAAAAAGTTCAACTCCATAATGGAGTAGAATATGGAGTTACTCCAAATATGGAGTGGAAAATAGAGTGGGGTTGGAGATGCTCTTAGAGGTTAATAAATCGACTCTAAGAATTTTTCTTTTCTTTTTTCTTTTTGATTTTGTTTTTCTTCGTTTCAGGCTTTGAAACATGAACTCACATATGGTGCGAGATGACTACTACGAGCAGGGTTCCTACGACCCATCTTATGCTCACTACTCTCACGATTCACACCACTACCGTGATTCGTTCTACATGAATCGGAAACCGGCACCGTCCAACTACTCTCAAAGATGCTACAAACCTCATTACTACCAAGATGAGCCTTTTGAGCCTCCGTTTGTCGACTCACAACAAAGTCCTTATGGTCTTCCTCATCAAACCTTGGACCAGCACAATGATATCTTGGAAATTAGCCTTCGCTTGGAGCGACTCGATGCAATGATCAAATCCCTTACTTTTAAAAATTATGATCTTAAAATCCCTTGGCTCAACCATCAACCTCAACAAACCGATGAAGATTATGAGAAGCCGATTGTCTACAAGGCACAAATGGAGGATATTCTTCAAGAACTCAATGAATCTATGCACAAAAATGATGGTTTCAACGAAGCAAAACATCAAGAAAAAGAAGGACATGTTTCTATTCTTAGTGACGATGTTATCTCTATCTAGTCGTTCGAGAGTTTTGAAGACGACAAACAAGACCACAAGCTGCATCCACTCGACGAACCAAAGCCTTCTTCTCCTTCTGCTCCTCACCACGTTGAGTGAGAGACAAACCTCGTGAAGGATGAGACACTAACGGATACACCGAGCCGTCATTGAAGACATTTTTTAAGGAGAAGGATCCCAAAAGATTTGACGTTCCATACTCGATCAAGGTAATAGAATTTTTTGACTCTCATTTTATGAACACATGCAGCGGAGTTGAACCACTTTTAAACCCTGGATGAGCTACAGAGAACGTTGAAAACATTATAGAAGAACGTTCTAGAAGAAGGTGCACCTGTCACACTAGACGAAAATATTAAAGCGACAATTTCAACGTACAAAAGGATCCCTTTTGATGCACACTCTGCCCTTGCTCATATGAGATGTGATGGAGGCTTAAATGAAGCCAAGGAGAAGCCAAATATTCCTCTAGGACCAGAAAATATCATTGGAGACAAAGGAGATGACGATTCGAGCAAGTCTGCCCGAGGCACTGATATATCATGGTTTTTACCCCATTTAAGTCATGATATAAGTCCGTTTTATAGATTCTTTCTACTATTTTGTAGTGGTTTAGACTCTTTTACAGGTTTTAACATGTTTGGAGCATAATTGGAGATATTGGAGCTTTCTGGAGCATTTTGGAGCAAAGCAGACGTTCGTGTAGCTGAGTACCCGATTTGAAGACTCAGTGTCAATCGATACTCACCGAACCAGACATGACCCGCGACTTTAATGAAGAATTGAAGAATTGCAAAATTGCCCAGAAGACTTTATTATTTACAAGAAGCCCCAAAACGTGATTTAAGTTATTTAATAGGATTTTACAGCCACTTTCATGGCTATGCTTTATTTTTACTTTGGTTTTGTGAGAGAGCTTTTGAAGGGAGACAAGTCTGAAACTCTGTTCGTCCGAAAGAAGATTTCGAACCCTATTGTTACTCTTTCTATTTTATTTGATGATTTATTCAAACATGTTTATTGCTTCAATTTCCATGTCTAAGTAGATCTCTTGTTAGGTTTAGGGTTCTCATAAGGGTTACCTCTGAATGCTAGGTTGATTAGTTATTAGGATTCACTATCGCAATTAGTTCTTCGCCATAGGTTATTTGTAAAGCTAATCCTAGATTGATCACCTAGAACTTAGATCTTAGGATAATTGATTAGGCACGAGAGTGCGATTAATTACCTGATAGAACCTAGGGTGAGCAAAATAACTATTCGCAAAGAGATTTGATTTAGTTGTTTTGTGAACAAATCAAACCTGATCTAAAAGCTGATTTAGACTTTAGGATTCACAAAGACATTTTAAATTTCTAGGATTTAGATTTAGATAGTTTTCGCAACGAGAGTTGGATAATTATATCTTAGTGATTTGAGTTCAAGAACCGCGCTAAATCTGAATCCTGACTAGTTAGTTTATCTGTATTCATTGATTTCCTGAGAAATACCCTGAACCAATCTTTTTTCAATCGAATTTACAATCGTTTTAATTTACGTTCTGTTTTCAATATCATTGATCGCTTAGCTTAATTCTCACATATATAATCTATTGTGTGTTTCTGTGAGTCCTTGTGTTCTACCTCTACTTTACTATAACTACTGCTTTAGTACTTTTAGGGTAATAATTTGAGCATATCAGGCACCTCCACCGCGGTCGCGCCTCCTCGACCCGCAGCCAAACCTCCATTCGCCGCAGGTGTGTGCTCCCGACCCACGGCCGACCTGCTCTCCATCGCGGCTCCGCTCCTCAAGCAGCGGCCAACCCCTGTTTTGCTATTTCTCCGACGGTTCGTGATCTTGCCACACCTCTTCGAGCAAATCGTCTTCACCTTGGATGCTTCACCACTTCAGATCATGAAGGACCATTCCCCATGCATCTTTCAACATGATTCGATCTTACGAGGTGACGCAAACCTCATACACATCAACATACAAGCATCCAATACGTTCGCCAAGAACGGGCAATATTGACGAATCATATTTCAAGGAAACTCCAAGTCTGATTTTTCATTGTGATCCCGGAGGAGATCACATTCTCGGACTTGATGACAGAAATCCCGAGTGGGAATGGCATGATATGTTTTACACGAAAGATTACAAGGTTAAATCAAATGAAATTTGTTTTCGGACAAGACCCTTCTACGACTAAGCTCACCTCGTTACCAACGTCGAGCTGAACGACTTTAAACAAAAGCGCTCAATGGAAGGCAACCCATTTTAGGTACGTTTTCTTTTTAGTTTTTCTTTCTTTTTCTACTAACGTTTTCTTTTTCTTAGTTTCAGCTTTCTAAACAAATAAAAAAAAAACCCAAAAAAAATAAAAACCCCGAAAAGAAAAAAAGATGGAGACACAGTTCGGAACTGCTCGTTCCAGTACGAACCACAAGGAAGGACTTGACCGCAAAAGAAGCTCGACCGCGGGTGCGTCTCACCGACCCACATCGAGCTAGCCCTTGGCCGCGATCGTGATCAACCGACCCGCGGCAAGCTTGCCAATGGCCGCGACTGCAACACTTCGACCCGCGACCAGCCTTCTATCGACTCCGATCGATCCCTGATCGACCCCAAACCATCCCCAATCACCCCCACATACATTCTCATCACCATATCACCATCTACCATTCCCAAATCCATTCCCCAACTACATCCATGTAAGTTTTATTTTTCCCATAAACTTTTTCAATTATTTACATCAATCTATTTATTCGTCCTTACCTGATTTATTTGACACTGAGGACAATGTGATTTAAGTCAGGGGGAGGATTTCATCCCTTACTAACCACCACTTCTTTCATTTGTGTTTGCATTTTGCATTTTTCGACGTTTTTCTTAAAAAATTTCAAGTTTTTCGAAAGGCGTAGGAATACGTTTTGAGGGAATGATGAAAGGAATCCATGAGGATAACCGACCAATGTGATTCTACGCTATCTCCTAGTAACATGCTCTTTCGTAATTTGGTTATAGACTAGGCGGTGGCTAGAGTTTCTGTTAATGCAAAATCCCCAGAGGAATTTAGACCGTAGAGATTCTTTATGATGGAATATGCTCGCTCTATTTTATCTGAACTTAATATTGACTTAATTTTCTCATCAAAGGTTTAGGCAAAGATAACGAATCATACATTCATGATGTTCTTTCACCTTTTATCACTCTTTGTCGTACATGAATGGCCAACTCATCTTTAGTTGGTACCCCACCCGAAACTTAACATTTGTTCAAACCTCATGCAACTCTCTTTGTGACTTATGTGCAGATATGTGCAAAAATGCCAGAGAGGGAGGAATGACACATCTTCCAGTCACTAAAAAGACGAAGACTATGCGCGATCGGTGGTGGTGAATTCAACAAAGATGCGAGCTTGGTTATGCCTTGGAAAAACTCAAAATCATGGTAAATTTTCGTGCTCCTTAGACTCTATTTCAATAAAAGGCGTTTCCCCCTTTTGGAAACAAAAAAAAAATCAAAAATAAGTGAAAAGGGAAAGGAAACAAGACCCTTAAAAGAATCTAGGTTGGTCAAAATACTTATGAGGCATCCATGGTTCGTTTGTGAGAAGTATGTCATTCCGAGCCCACAAAAAATTCTAAGTATGGAGGAATGACAAAAAAACTTCTGTTTTTGGAGAAAGGAGGAAGTGCAACATTTTTACGCAAGAAGAAGTGACTGAAAATTGTGCTGATCAAAAGGTTCTTCCTCTCTTGCTGTTTTGCATAATATCTTGCACCCTCTGATGAAATTACGGTAACCCGAAACACTCTTAACATCACTTCTAAATGCCTTTAATACCTAGCCTCGATTGTCTTGGTTGACCTGATTTTTGGATTTTGAAAGTTTATATTTCGTATGACGGATACCGTGGACTAGTGTTACAGAAACTTATGGTGAGAATTTTCTAGGCTAGATTGCGATTGATGTAATTCGCTGGTTACACTACAAGAAAACACAGTTTTTGCGACCACCAAAATAGTCACAAAATGGTCGCAAATGACTCATTTGCGACCATTTTGGGACTAAAAAAAGTGGTCGCAAATATTTCGTCGTTAAATAAAGTGGTCACAAAACAGTCTCTCTTTTGCGACTAATATGTGACACCCAATATCAGTCATAATTTAGAGACTGATTTGGGACCGCTTCTAAAAAAAATAATTAAAAAAAAAACAAAAAAAAATCCAAAAATGTTTTTATTTATTAATTAATTAATTACAAAAAATGAAAAAAATGAAAATATGAAAAAGGAAGATCGAAGATCTGTGATCTTCTTCCCCTCACCGGCGCTGCTTCTTCTCCCTCGCCGGCGCCGCTTCTTCTCCCTCGCCGGCACCGACCTTCGTTCTTCTCCCTCCAAGATCTGCTCCGGTGGTGAACCAGTCCCGCGATATCGCCGGCACCGATCTTCTTCTTCCTCTTTCTCTTTCTCTTCCGCCTGGATCTTTTTCTCCCTCGCCGCGCCGATCTGCTCCGCATCCAGAGCTCAGCCTGACTCGCGAGCTCCACCATCTTCGCTGGTGCCGTCGTCGTTGGATCTGAAAAAAAAAAGATATGGATCGTTTATATGGAAGAGGCAAGATATGGAAAAAAAACATCAAACAATATTTCACAGATATTTTACACGGTTCAAGCGATTAAACATCAAACATCAAACAATATCTTGGAAGAGGAAACAATCAATTAAAATAGAAAGAGAAGGAAGAAGAAGAAGAAATTATCGTAGGAAAGAGAGAGAAAAAGAGAAGAAGAAGAATAAACGAAGGAAGAGAGAGAAAGAAAAAAAATCATCCACCGTTGGATTAAACCAATCAACGGTGGAGGATCTCAATCCTCGTCACAAGGAACTAGCCAATGAGAAGCTTTCAATATTTTTGTTATTTAGTCGCAAATTAGTCGCAAATTAGGGACTATTTTGTGACTACTATTAAAAAAAACGGCTGGGGTTGCTAAACAGTCCCAAATTTGAGACCATTTTGTGACAATCAAAAACCTTTACCCTAAACTCTAAACTTTAAGAACCTAGAAGATTTGAATATGATTTTACAATGATTTTGTGTATCTAGAGACTGTCTCCCAATTCTGGGCAGAGTCGACTCCTCTGTTTCATTCACGATCCGCTCTCCATCGCTTTCACAGAAAACTCAAATCTCTCAACTCGCGCCTTCGAGCTCTCAATAAGGACATATATGGCGACATAACTAGGAAAACAAAAGAAGCGTATGAACTTCTCTGTGAGAAACAAAATATTGCCCTCCTTTCTCCGACTTCGGAAAACATAGGTGCTGCTTCGGAGGCATCGGAAAGGTGGAACCATTATGCTAAGATTGAGGAACAATTCTTTGGGCAGAAATCGAGAATCACTTGGCTTCGGTTTGGAGATAAAAACACCACGTTCTATCATCGTATAACGTAAACTAGGAGGGCAAAGAACTCTATTAAGCGATTGATGAATTCGGACGGAGAAGTGTTAATTGATTTGGCCGATATCAAGACATAAGCAATTAGTTATTTCACGAATTTCCTCCAAGATCAAAGCACTATTGTCCCGGGATTTACGGAGGACACTCTCGAAACTTTACTCCCCTTCCGTTGTACCCCATAGATGGCGGATGTTCTGGTTAGCGATGTTACAGAGACAGAAATTAAACAAGTGCTGCGGTCAATGCCGTCTAATAAAACCCCAGGTCCGGATGGCTTTACGGCAGAGTTCTTTATGGCAGCATGGCCGGGGCTTGGTGCGGATTTTGTGGTTGCAGTCCAATCCTTTTTTCTCTACGGGTTCATGCCGAGCGGAGTTAATGCAACCATGCTATGCCTAATCCCCAAGAAGATAGATGCACAGCACATCCGAGACTATAGACCCATTGCCTGTTGCAACATGATCTACAAGATCATCTCGAAAATCCCTGCAAACCGCCTCAAATTTGTCATCCCCGAAGGTATGGTACCCAACCAAAGTGCCTTCATCAAAGGTCGTTTACTATTGGAAAATGTTCTCTTAGCAACCGTCACACCTCGATGTGCACTAAAGCTTGATATTGCAAAGGCTTTTGACACGGTTCGTTGGGACTTTATACTCACAACGCTCCGAGCGATGGGATTTTTGGAGATATTCGTCATGTGGATACGGAGCTGCATATCGACAGCGGCTTTCTCAGTATGTGTAAACGGGGATCTTGAAAGTTTTTTCACTAGCTCTCGTGGACTGCGACAAGGCTGCTCGCTCTCTCCATATCTATTCGTGATTGCAATAAATGTGTTATCGCTCATGCTGAATAAAGCGGCAAATGTGGGGCTGATTGGACTCCACCCATTGTGCCGAGAACTAAAGGTCACCCATCTCAGTTTTGCGGACGATATGCTGGTCTTTATGGATGGTGCTGCGGATTCTCTCCGGGACGTGATGGAGGTACTCTCTGAATTCGAGCGTGAATCGGGCCTCGCAATTAACGCTACTAAATCATCATTATTCATGGCTGGTCGCATATCAGATTCATTTCCTCAAGCTGCTCACGAGCTTGGGTTTCCATTGGAGCAATTACCCATTCGGTACCTCGGTCTCCTTCTCACTACGAAAAGCATGACCAGATTGGACTATGAACCTCTCATAGATAACATCCGTAGCCGATTCACTTCCTGGTCTAGTAAGTCTCTATCCTTTGCCGGGCGTCTTCAACTCATTCAATCGGTTATAGCCAGTATTACGAACTTCTAGTGTGCTGCCTTTCGCCTTCCAAAGCGGTGTTTTACTACGATAGAGAGCATGTGCTCTGCTTTTCTTTGGTCCGGAACTCCACACATTACTACTAGAGCAAAAGTCGCATGGACAGAGGTTTGTAAACCGAAAAAAGAAGGTGGCTTAGGCATTCGGAAACTACACGATACATCTCGAGTCTTTTCCTTGAAACTCATTTTGAAGTTATTTGAAAAAACAAGCTCTCTTTGGGTGGCATGGACTAGACACTATCTGCTCCGCAACTCTTCATTCTGGGACGCTCCAAACTCTAGAGGTTCTTGGATATGGAGAAAGTTGCTTAAGCTGCGACCTCTAGCCTTCGATTTTTTTCGGCATGAAATATGAGATGGTGAATCCACCTACTTCTGGTTCGACAATTGGCTAAACAGGGGAAGACTCATCGATATAGCTGGGGAAACATGGATCAGAAATTTGGGCATTCCTCGGCACGCGGTAGTCGCAGACGCAGTACGTGATCAGCAATGGGCCATCCGTCGATGTCGTCACATGGGTCTCCGTGATTTGAGGGATCGCATTGTGTCTTCTCCAGTGCCAGCGGCCTCGTCAGGATCGGATACGGTCTTATGGCGTCATCCTCCCCTGGATTTTAAAGATCATTTCTCAACAAAAGCAACTTGGGAGCAGATTAGAGAATCAGGTCAGATGGTGTGGTGGAGCAATCTGGTCTGGTTCCCTCAATCAGTTCCCCGACATGGCTTTATCACTTGGTTAGCGCTGCAGGACAAACTAGCGACTGGAGACAAGATGCGACAGTGGGGATGTCCTCAATCTTGTTCGCTTTGTGGGGAAATTAACGAGACGAGAGATCACTTGTTCTTCGCATGCCCGTACTCGTACACAATATGGAACTGGCTGTGTTCAGATCTTCTTCAACCCAGAACAAACCCAGATTGGGCAATCACCGCAAGAACGGTATTGAGAAGCAGGAAACATAAGATGGATCACGCGCAGGCCTGCCTAGCTTTTCAAGCTTCAATATATCGAATTTGGCAGGAAAGAAATGGTCGCCGCCACCAACGGGCCTCTCGCTCTGCCCTCCAACTCACACATATGATTGATAAGGACATCAGCTTCCGACTACGGTCCCTCTTCCCAGCCATGAACGAAGGCGACATTGACATCTTAGCTCGATGGCGAGAAATCCGAGCCCTCTCAATTCAAACGCGATAGTCACTCACGTCGTTTGCAATTCTCTACACCAAAAGTTAAAAATAATTGTTGCTCTGCTTTCCCGATTCAATTATTCTGAACCTTTGTAAATATTCATTTTGTTGATCAATCAATATAACATTTCAACAAAAAAAAAACAAAAAAAAATGATTTTGTGTATCTAGCAATTCAAAAATATGTTAAAATTTAAAAATAAGTAAATCTTGAGAGAATTTTATATTTCAAAATCATTCCTTATAAAACACATGTAACACTTAGTAGATGTTATGATTAGATTGAATTTTTTGCAAGTGTTATATTTTTTTGTTTATTATTTGATGTTTATGTGTAAGATCTAGTTTATAATTTAAGATTTATAGTTTATGATTAAGGGTTAGAGGTTTATGGTTTAGAATTTAGGATTTATAAAAGGGATTATAAATTATCATATTTAAAAAAATTGTAAGTTTTGAATTTTTTGTATATTATTGGATGTTTATATGTAAGATTTAGTTTAAAATTTAAGATTTAGATCAAGGGTTAGAGGTTTAGGGTTTAGGGCTAAGGGTTTGTGGTTTGAGTTTAGAATTTATTGATTTCTATAATAAAAAAAATCAAGTAGAGTTGCAAATTAGTCCCAAATTTGGGACTATTTTGTGACTACTATTAAAAATTAGTCGCAAATTAGTCCCAAATTGGTCACAAAAACTGGGTTTGCAAATTAGTGTATATGTTACCCTAAACCCTAAACTTTAAGAACATATAAGGTTTGAATATCACTTTACAATGATTTTGGATATATAGCTGTTCAAAAATATATTTTACAACTTAAGTTTTAGAGTTTATGATTAAGGGTTAGAGGTTTAGGGTTTATAAATTATGATGTATAAAATGATTATATTTTAAAAATTGTAAGTGTTGAATTTTTTTTTAATATTATTTGATGTTTTTTTATATTATTTGATGGTTTAGGGTTTAGATTTTTTTGTATATGATTTGATGTTTATTTTAAAAAAATCGAGTGGAGTTGCTAAGCCGAAGCAAATCAGTCACAAATTTGGGACTACTTTTGCAAGTCCTTAAACAGTCGCAAATTTGAGACCGTTTTGTGACTCTTCTGTTTCGTCGCTAATTTGCGACTGTTTTACCACTGCATTGCGAGTAGTCGCAAATTAGTCACACTTTCATCCTATTTTTTGCGACAAAAAAAAGAGTCACAAAAATTGGTCACAAAAATTGTGTTTTCTTGTAGTGTTATGGTTTAGAAGGACGGTCTCCGAGATTTCTAGTTCCCTATGATTTTTGTTTGATCATTCCGAGCTTTGGTTTTGTTTTGTTTGAGGACAAACAAAGTCTAAGTGTGGGGGAGTTGATAACACCGTATATTAACTCATTCTACTATCTATTTTAGAACACTTTAATAAGTGTTTCACTTGGTTTTATATACTTTTACTATGATATTTGCATATTTGTAGTTCCAATACTCTTTTCGGATTCCTTAGGTAAAAACGACGCAAATAGGAGAAGATCCAGATTTTAGACAATTTTAGACCGTCAGAAGTTTGTCATCGGATGGAGACCTTCTCACCGTCTGATCACGACCAAATTTGGAAAAACGATATAAGGGAGAACCACCTTTCATACCCAGTTGGTTTCAAGGCATTCCAACAGTTAGATCTCAAGATACATCACTGAAGGTATGTGATGCAGTCTCGCGAGCGAAGAAAGAGAAGAATTGAAGTTTCAAAGCTATAGGTCAACCACCGTGGGTCCAACATTCTTGTCAGCGGCGAAGACACTCATGGCCGCTGGTCTAGGCTCTCCAGCCACGGCGAAACACTCTTTGGCCGCGGGTCCAAGCCTCGCACCAGTGGTGAAGCAGAAACGGCCCAAAACCATCTATTTCAAAGCCCATCTTCAGGTCCCTTCGTTTTCTCTTGAACTAAATCCTAAGGTCGACGAAATCAAGAGTGGAAGACCTATAAATATGTGTTCTAAGACAGAATTTCGTAGCCCTCTCTTGTTACACTTTTAAACTTGTTTTGCACCAAACTTTTGCTCTTGTTCTTTATTCTTTGTTTAGGGAGATAGGAATTTCCCTTGAACCCTCTTGTTTGATTTCTTATCTATTGATTGTGAAATTCAGAAGCTTGATTTTGTCTTGCATGGTCGTGGCTGAGTAATCTCTTATTGGGCATAGGGGTTTGAAGGGGAGCTTATGGTTCGATTCTTATTAGGTTTTTAGTCTAGGATACCGATTAGGGTTCTTCGTTCTATCCTTGTTGTTAATGCGTTGCTTGACTAACAATCTTAGCAACTGATATTAGGCGTTTTAGAGCCACATAAATGCTGTATCTAATCGCTTGACCTAGGGTAGACAAGCAAATCCGTCGTAAGATTTCGGAAGTATACTTATAGAGGAATTGTGGGCGTAAACGACCTTTGAGAGTATGATATGCTCAAATTAATACCCTATTCAGATACTAAAGCAGTTGTCGTAGTATAGCTAGGGGTCGAACACAAGGACTCACAGAGACACACAATAGATTATATAGATCCAAAATACGCTAAATCAAAAGATGTAAACGAAAACAAGTACGAAATTAAAAGTGTTGTAAATCAATGGAGGAAAATATAGGCCCAGGGTTTTTCTCAGGAAATCAATGAATGCAGCTAAATTAACTAACAGGATTCAGATTACGCATGGTTCTTGAACTCAAAACACTAAGGTATAATTAACCAACTCTCGTTGCGAAAACTATCTAAATCTAAATCTAAATCCTAGGAATTCCAAATCTCTTTGCGAATCCTAAAGTCTAAATCAGCTTTAAAGTTCAGGTTTTATATGTTCACAAATCAATTAAACCAAATCTCTTTGCGAATAATCAATTTGCTCACCTAAGGTTCTATCAGGTAATTAATCGC
>PKML01063595.1:747-14207 GCA_002933935.1 Eutrema yunnanense | reverse complement strand
CTCTTAAGTAGAATAATGTGATCGCTGGAAATTTTCCTAACCTTCTACTCAGAAGAAAATCATTTCATCTTTTATGCTCTTATTTATCAACTTATAACAGGGGAGAGAGATAGATACCATAACCCTAAACACATGGGTTCCTTTATCAGATATGAATGATGAATCAAGCTCTAAAAACACTAACCACATTGATGAAGTGCAAAAGTTGGCTCAGGTTTCAGAAGAACTCTGCTGGAGACATGGATGTTTTCTAGTCAACTGGTCAGTCTTTGGATTTTTCATTAGTCGATCTAGAACTGATCCTGTAACACTGGTCACTCAAAAACCAAATCAAAGCAACAATTCAAGCACATGATCATTATCTCCAACAAGTTTTGACTCAATAAAACGACAATTTTTTTAATTTTATGACTCTAAGAAAAACAAACACAATGTCAGCAGACACCTCCCCCAGACTTGAACAACACTGTCTCCAGTGTTATCTAGCCTAGAGTCAGTGAAAGAAAACAAAAGAACAGAATAAAATTGGGAAAAACAAGAAGTTACCTTGCTGGAACATTGAGTATCGACAGACACACAGCCTGGTATCGATCGATACCAGGCTTAAATTGACTTGAACCTGTCTCAATCGCGTAGGGTATCGATCGATACTAAAGGGTATCGATCGACACTCAGGCGATTTCGAGTTTGCTCCTTGTTTATCCTGACACAAACACAAAACGAAAGAAAAATAAAAAGAAAAACGACTCAAAAACAGACTCACCAGTGGGTTACCTTCCACTAAGCGCTCGTTTAACGTCAATAGCTTGACTGTAACGCCCTTCAGGCTGGATAAAGGTGAGAGCTTGCACCAAAACAGGCTCTACAACTTGACATTGCTAGCTTCAGAGTTTTGCTCATCATGCTGTCCACAAATTCCTTTCCTTTTTCTTTTAGCTCCGAAGTTAGAAGAATTCTAGCCTTAGAGAATGGCTTCGAAGCTCCTTTGCACTTGACCTTATACTCAATCGAGTCTCCATCACTTTTCTGAGGGATTAAAGTGACATGGGGATTCTCGACCTTTTTGCTCTTGGCCTTCTTCTTTGTTGCCTTAGTCTTTTTGACAACTTCCTTGGGGACGCTGGGCGGTTCAACTAAAACGTCTGTGACAGTAGGCTCATCAGGAGGCTCTTCCAAAATATCAATTGCTAGAGACTCTCCTGTGACAACCTCGATGCTAGAGACACGTGTGGGAGCACCTCGATGGGGAATGATATCATAATAGACCCCTCCGTCAATGTAAGAGAAAGAGATTCTCTTATTAGGCGTGTCTATGATCGCGCCAGCAATAGCCATAAATGGTCGTCCCATGAGTATAGGCATACGAGACATCGCACTCATCTCCACAACCTGAAAATCAGTAGGCACCAGACAGTCTCCTACTTTGACCAGCAAACCATGGATAGTACCGTGTGGAAGCGAGGTGGAGTCGTTCGCAAATGTGATAGATGCCTCTGGTGATCGAATATCAGCGCCCAACCGTTCTGCAATTACCCTTGAGATGACATTGACACTAGCCCCTGAGTCAACAAGAGACTCTTTGAAATAAACTCCAGAGATAGAGCATGAAACCACGAATTTCCCTGGATCATCCATTTGGGTCAACTGTCTCAGTGGAGGTGGTGCACCTCTAGCCTTAATGAAGAGTGCCTTAATCTCTTCCTCAGTTTCTCTGCAATCTTTGAAGTGACTTAGCAGAGGACGGTGTTCTAGAGCTTCTTCAAAAGACGATTCAGGGGAAATCCTTCTTACCATCTTCTCAAAGCCACGCAGCTGCTTTGGAGAGATGGGATGTCTGAGGTGTTTAGGAACAGGATTCAACTTCTTGGGCTTGCGAACTCTTTCTTTGATCAACTCCCGTGTTTCCACAGGTTCTGGCTCGTTCTGCGAGGGGTATCGATCGACACCAGGTAGGGTATCGATCGATACTCTTGCTGTTGAATCATCCTTGACAGATTTATCATCATCAAGGGGAAGCTCCACAATCAGCTTATCCAGCATAGCCTTGCATCTGGCATCCTCTACCTCATTCTTAGCCTTTCCAGCAGCTCTGGAATAAGGTATCCTCGGTATATAGACTCGTTCCTGAACTTCTTTAGGCACCACAGTCGAAGTCTCAAGTGTTTCCTCAAAAATCGCCTCAGTATCGACCGATACCAATGGGGTATCGATCGATACACGGGTTTTTGTATCCATTCGAGCATGTGTCTGAGCTGGTATCGATCGATGCTTTGGCGATTTCTAAATCATCTTCGAAATTTTCTGCACTTGAGCCGATCGCATTGACGTGTGCTCTTGGATTTTCAGTTCTTCCTGGAAGAAAACCTTCCTGTCTTTTCGAACTCTCTGAAGTCTGGGCTACTTGAGTTTCCAGCTGCATCTGATGAATACCAAGAGCATCGATCCTTCCACTTAGATCTTTGTACATGGCGTCCATCTTACCATTGAAGGTCACTGTGATCTGCTGCTGTCCTTCAACGAGCGTTTCAAACATAGCCTCAATCTTACTCTCAGGAGCTTTGGGTGGTTGGGATTGGTACCCTCCTTGCTGAGCATAGTTGGTGAAGTTTCGATTGGTGTTTTACCCAAATCGCTGACCCTGAAAACCAGAACCACCAATGTAGTTAACATCTTCCACTTCATTCTCAGCAGCAAAGTGGACGGCCTTTGTTGTCTTTCCCAGCAGAATACTGTGCATAGAATTCAGCTGAGCTTTAACTTCAGCGATCTGCGACCCATCCATGTTACCAGCCAGCTTCTTGCGCTCGAAGTCTGCGCTCTTGGTGCTACTGCTAGATGCAAAGTTTTCAATCAACACATAGGCATCCTCAGGGTACCTGGTGTTGAAATTACCATTGCTCGAAGCGTCCAGCGCCATCTGATACCTCCAATCTACTCCTCTAAAGAAGATACCCATCAGCTGCACATCAGAGTATCCGTGATGTGGACAATCTCTATGATACGATCTGAATCTCGTCCAAGCAGCCTTGAATGCCTCAGTAGGTCCTTGAGAAAATTGGGAGATTTTATTCCTCAGATCCTCAGATCGTGCATCATCGTAGAAGTTGATCAGGAAGGCTCTCTTAGTGTCCTCCCAAGTAGTTAGCGAACCAGGAGGTAGCTGCCTCAGCCAATAGGTCGCATCTCCACCTAGAGAGAAGGGGAAGAGCTTGCAGAAGAGATAGTCATAGGACACTCCATTGCTCTTGATGCTAGTGACCAAGTCCTCGAACTTCTCCACATGGTCGGATGTTCATGAGGAAGACCATGAAAGAGATGCTGTCCCACAAGAGCAAAGTAAGCAGGCTTTAGCTCAAAGTCATTCCTCTCAAACGCAGGAGGACGAATCGCTGAACGATTGGCGAAAAACTGATCCGGCCTGTTGTACTCGCCAATCGTTCTTCCACGATTAACCACAACATTCCTCGCGTTCCCAGCGACATTCGCAGCGACAACATGAGCATGTGGCATGACGATCCCCTCTCCATCCAGACGTTGTCCTTGCTCATTGCACAACCGACCCTCTTGGTCTCTGTAAGCACCAGCTGCATCACGAACCAACCCCACTTGATTGTTGTTCATCTTAGCTGATTTCTTTGCTTTCCTTTTTGTGCGTTCCACGAGTGCTAGCTGCTCGAGTGACAGATCAACTAGCTCAGCGTTCTTGTTCCTTCTGGTTTCTCGATTAGGCATGCACCTGAAAACAAGAACCAAGAATGTAAGTAACTGAAATATATGTAGGGTATCGACCGATACCTAAGGGTATCGATCGATACTCGGGCGATTTAGACGAATTTTTTTAGCTAAAATCTAATGGCGAATTGAGTCCCCGGCAACGGCGCCAAATTTGATATGCTCAAATTAATACCCTATTCAGATACTAAAGCAGTTGTCGTAGTATAGCTAGGGGTCGAACACAAGGACCCACAGAGACACACAATAGATTATATAGATCCAAAATACGCTAAATCAAAAGATGTAAACGAAAACAAGTACGAAATTAAAAGTGTTGTAAATCAATGGAGGAAAATATAGGCCCAGGGTTTTTCTCAGGAAATCAATGAATGCAGCTAAATTAACTAACATGATTCAGATTACGCACGGTTCTTGAACTCAAAACACTAAGGTATAATTAACCAACTCTCGTTGCGAAAACTATCTAAATCTAAATCCTAGGAATTCCAAATCTCTTTGCGAATCATAAAGTCTAAATCAGCTTTAAAGTTCAGGTTTGATATGTTCACAAATCAATTAAACCAAATCTCTTTGCGAATAATCAATTTGCTCACCTAAGGTTCTATCAGGTAATTAATCGCACTCTCGTGCCTAATCAATTATCCTAAGATCTAAGTTCCAGATTCGTCAACCTAGAATTAGCTTTGAACACAACCTATGGTGAAGAACTAATTCAGATAGTGAATCCTAAACAGATAATTAACCTAGCATTCAAAGAAATCATTTATGAGAAAACCCTAAACCTAAAGTGGATCTACTCAGACATGGTGAATGAAACAATCAACATAACTGAATAAATCATCAATAAAATAATCAGAAAGGTTTTGAGATCTGATCTCGGACGAAGGGAGATTCAGACTTGTCTCTCTAAAACCAAAGTAAAATAAAAGTATATAATATAAAGCTTAGCCTAAAAGTGGCTGTAAAATCCCTATAAATAACCTAAAACACGAATTGGGGCTTCTTGTAATTATCAAAGTCTTCTGGGCACTTTTGCAATTCTTCAAGTCTTGGAAAACTCGTCTTGCTCGATGAGTATCGATCGATACCAGGGGGTATCGATCGATGCTTGTCGTGAAATCAGGTACTCAGCAACACGACTTTAGCTTCTGCTCCAAACTGTTCCAGAAAACTCCAATAATTCCAATAATGCTCCAAACGTGCTATAACCTGTAAATGACTCTAAAATACTACAAAACACTAGAAAGACTATATAAAAAGGACTTATATCATGGTCTAAACAGGGTAAAAACCATGATATATCAGAGTATCATTCACTTCTTGCGCGGGCGGAGTCAGAAGCTACCGTCCGCGTACTGAAGTGAGTAGGTGTGTAGGATTACAGTAGTAGACTACACGCAGCGTAAGTGTTCCAAGTTCAAGAACCCAAAGACGACAAAACGTCGCTTTAGAAATCCTAGAAATTTCCTCGTAAAAATTGGCCACAAACCCTAGAAAATTCCCGATTGCCCAATGCTTCGTTAATTAATTTGCTATCTCGAAATAATTATTGCTTGCTTCTATTCACTTAGATTAGATTTATTTATTCGGTTAGTTTAGCTTAGTTTAGTCTCGTTCGCTTTCTTATTTTCTCGCTTAGTTTAGTTTAGTCTAGTTTAGTATAATTTAGATTCCTAGTTTCGAGTTGGTGACAAAATTTTATAAGCATATATTCGTATTTGGTTTATTTACTATACAGTGTCTAAGGTCTCGCAGAACAACATTCCCTCTCCGTTGATAGATAGCTTAAGTACTATAACGCACATCTGTGCACTTGCAGGCTTTAAGGTTTACAAATTTAAAACCTGAAGTTTTGGAGACGAATCCGATTCGCATCACTAAACATACACATATCTTTTTGCATTTCATGTAGTTTGAATTATAAAACCTTACCAAATTTCTTAGTAGGTTCTATTGGATCTCAGCCCAAGGAGAAATCCGACACCAACAGGCAGCTACGGTGAGGTCTCGACCTATAACAGGCCAAGTTGCGATGAAGAAATACACGACATAAACAACAAGTTTTTTCTCATCTCTTCAGCAAAAAACAAGTCTTATTAAGATCTCATCCATACACAGAGAACATCGATAAGGGATGAGCTCTGAGGGATCATCAATAAGGGGTACATATTTGTGGGTTTGTGCTAGCAGAATATTTTTTAAATGGTTTACAGTCTCTACCTTAATGGCTCTTGGATCACTTAACACAACTCCTGTCGTGACAAGTCTTTTTATAGAGTTACATGATTTTCTTGACTGCACCACTGCACCATTTTGTGAAAATATGTAGTATTTTCGATCCATGTTTAATCCAAGTAATACAAGATTTCTATCTAAAAAATCTCTCTTTGACATCAGCCAAAATGAGCCAATTATTTAAGACTTCGACTTCAGCTTCAAAAGTAGCAGAGCATTGATGTAGTATGGCTTGCTTATGTTTTTACAATGCATCAAAAGCTTAATGAGCTTGCCTTGTTATATCACCATATCTTTTACGGTTTACTGCACAGAGATGTGGCTTTAATAGCTTCAGTTTAAGATGAAAAAAATGTAGAGCTGATCGAGAGTGAAAAAGAGGCTAAGTCCTTGCCCATACATGAGAAATCACTTGTGATGACGTTTCTCTCTAAGAGGGATCATCAAGGTGAACCACAGTGCAAACATGATCTGAGATACCATTAGCTTCAAAAATGGCAAATGAGTTTGAGAGAGAAGAGCTCCACAACACATGATCCAATTAATTAATCTTCATCTCTATGATTATGATGCGTATCGGATTCGTCTCCGAAACTTCAGGTTTTAAATTTGTAAACCTTAAAGCATGCAAGTGCACAGATGTGCGATCTAGTACTTAAGGTATCGATCAACAGGGAGGGAATGCTGTTCTGCGAGACCTTAGACACTGTATAGTAAATAAACCTAAAACTGTTTATAGGGTTTTGTCACGAACTCGAAACGAGGAATCTAAACTATACTAAACTAGACTAAACTAAACTAAGCGAAAAAATAAGAAAGCGAACGAGACTAAACTAAGCTAAACTAACCGAATAAATAGATATAATCTAAGTGAACAGTAGCAATCAATAATTATTTCAAAGTTGTAAATCAATTAACGAAGCGTTGGGCAATCGGGAATTCTTTAGGGTTCATGGCCGATTTTCACTGAGAATTCGCTAGGATTTTTAAAGCGACTTTTTGTCGTCTTTGGGTTCTTGAACTTGGAACACATACACTGTGTGTAGTCTACTCCCATAATCCTACACACCTACTCACTTTAGTATTCAGACGGTAGCTTTCGTCTCCGCCCGCGCAAGAAGTGAATGATACTCTCAAAGGACGTTTACGCCCACAATTCCTCCGTAAGTATACTTTCGAAATCTTACGACGGATTTGCTCGTCTACCCTAGGTCAAGCGATTAGATTCAGCACTCTCGTGGCTTTATAACACCTAATATCAGTTGCTAAGACTGTTAGTCAAGCAACACATTAACAACAAGGATAGAACGAAGAACTCTAATCGGTATCCTAGTCGAAAAACTCAATCAAAAATCGAACCATGAGAGCCCCTTTGAACCCCTATACCCAATGAGAGAACTACTCAGCCACGACCATGCAAGACAAAATCAAGCTTCTGAATTGCACAATCAATAGATAAGAAATCAAACAAAAGGGTTCAAGCGAAATCCCTATCTCCCTAAACAAAGAACAAAGAACAAGAGCAAAAGTTTGGTGCAAAATAAGTCTAAAAATGTAACAAGAGGGGGCCTACGAAATTCTGTCTTAGAATACATATTTATAGGTCTTCCACTCTTGATTTCGTCGACCTTAGGGTTTAGTTGAAGAGAAAACGAAGGGGCTTGAAGATGGGCTTTGAAATAGATGGTCTTGGGCCGTTTCTGCTTCACCACTGGTGCGAGGCTTGGACCCGCGGCCAAAGGGTGTTTCACCGCGGCTGGAGAGCCTAGACCAGCAGCCAGGAGTGTCTTCGCCGCGGCCAGGAGTGCTGGACCCGCGATGGTTGGTCTATAACTTTGAAACTTCAATTCTTCTCTTGCTTCGCTCGCGAGAGTGCAACACATGCCTTCAGTCAATTGGATGTATCTTGAGATATAACTGTTGGATTGCCTTGAAACCAACTGGGTATGAAAGGTGGTTCTCCCTTCTATCCTGTATCCAAATTTGGTCGTGATCAGACAGTGAAAAGATCTACATCCGATGTCAAACATCTGACATTCCAAAATTGTCCAAAATCTTGATCTTCTCTAATTTGCGTCGTTTTTACCTAATTAAGGAACCTAAAAAGAGTTTTGGAACTACAAATATGCAAATATCATAGTAAAAGCATATAAAACCAAGTGAAACACTTATTAAAGTGTTTTAAAATAGATAGTATAATGGGTAAAAATACGGTGTTATCAGATTCTACTATGTAAATTCCGGCCCTACATAACAAAGATCTATGAGTTCACAATCCGAGACTAGCATTTGGAATGCTCAGAAACGGACGTTAGACAACATGAATTTCTCAGAGAATCATTCATGCAAGTGAAATTGTGATTAAGGTTTTATATGCACCGTCTTGAACTCAAAACACGGATGTAAGATATTTCCACTCTCGTGGCTCTCAACTTTTGAAAGCTATTAGAATCTTCAAACACACATAAGTATGAGATCAAGTTTCGATTGTTCACAAGACTCCTTAGGTTGATTTTTGGAAGCCTAAAACGCTTTTCTCATCAAATACTAGTTTAGATAAATGATTCAGCACTTTCGTGGCTAGATCTAGATATCTATGTTTAGATTGCAAGACTTTTTGGAAAAGCAATTAGCTTTAATGAACAAACAAAGTTGAAGAACCAAAAGATAAACACCAGATGCAATCGATATTTAACTTAGCAAAACATGAACTCTTTGATAACCTATAACCTAACTAAGATATCTACTCACACATCATGCAAGCAAACAATAAGCAAGATGTAGAAGAAGACATCTTATTAAATTAAGTAAAATATAAGGTCCATAAATCTTCTCTATATCGAAGAAAGAGAAGAAATCTTCTCCCTGTTGAAATTACAAATTGCCTATTGATATCTATGGTGGGTCTCTGTCTAAGAGGTTAAAATATGTATTTATAAGCATAAATCTAACCCTAGGACAAAAATTGTCCAAAATAGGGAAAAGCATATCGATAACACGAGATCCATGTGATAGATATGAGATGATCGATATGCCTTCCTTGGGCTTCAATTCTTCAAGTATTTATGGCCCAATACTTATCGTGCAATCAATATGAAGTGGTTGGTACGTTTCTTGGTTGATACGCATTGCTGATCTGCTCGGACAACCTTTAGTGAAATCTTTCTATCGTCCATACCACTTGTCCTAGATGTGGGCATCGAACCAGCAAGCCCACCAGAAATGACCCCAAAACTTGGAGGAGACCAATCCTGCCCATCCGAAGCCGACCGGTGCCATAAAAAATCTGACCCGAAGGATCCCCACGTCATATTGACTGAGGGATCACACTTTCATCGACAAAGTGACTACAGCAATCACTTTAGTAGAGCCCGCCAGTCCAAAGGCAAGAAATCTAAAGAGAAGACTTACGAGCCATTTTACCCGAGGAGATTCTTACCCGACGATACCATCCATCAAACCAACTGAGGGAAGGCATTTTCCTCAACCAATCAACCCCAAAGAATACTTTGGTCGAGCCAAAACACCCTTGACTCGACCTAGATTGCAAGATACCCGAGGCGCCTCAGATGTAGCCGAGAATAGCCCTACCGGAGCTGAATCGGAGGAACCAGACACCAAACAAACTCAGGGAAATCGTTTTCATCGTCCAACCTGCCATGAAAATGATTTTGGTTGCTCCACTTTACCCGTAGCCCGACCAAAATCAGAAGTTGCCCTTGCGAGGCTCTACGGTCCACACGATAAGATTTATGGACAAGAAACGATGTGTTTCAGTCCATGACCCGACACACGTATTGGAGCGTCTTGTGGACTCAACCATCTGAAGACCCGACTTGGATCGACCCGGATCCGTCCTAAGACTTGAAGACCTTATCGCGGGTCCTTTTGAAGCCAAATAAGGAGATAACAAGTTGTGATCACATCCGCGCCTCTTCCTCACGAGTGTTGAAGACCACTGAAGCTACCATGGAGTCAAGACCACCAGATCACTCGAGGACACATCTTTTTCCAAAGCCATGTCGTTTTGACCTTTGTCATAAGCGACCTTCCTTAAATGGCAATACGCGAGTTTCATTAAACAAGGAGGATCAACGATCATCTTCTACGCCTGATTCTGACCCTCCAAAAGATCGAGAAGATCTCCAACGTCCATTCTCATCAAAAGACCTAAGGCGAAACCCTTTTGTCACAGCCACAAGTCGAGAAGCTTCTCCTTTAATGCATAACGGCTAGAAGAGCATCAATAGCGACAAGATTAGTGTTGAGACTTACATCCCTCGCGAGGAATAGCCTTTGAGATTAAGTTTCTGGTTACTCGTTGTTTGTGGAATCAAACAACATTGAATACAAATCCATCAATCCATCAATCATCATAGCTTTGAGACATGATTCTCGTGAGGAAGAACTTGGTGGATTCCGAGTCTTACATCACTGATATCAGAGCTTAAACGCTCCTATCTTAGGTGTAATCGAACCCTTTTCCTTGCTTTAGTTATTTCAATTTCGTTTATGTTTTATTATAAATCGAAACGCACAAAAACATTTTCTTTCAATCCTTGTTCTTAGTATTCTGTTCTTTTTTTTATAAAATCTGAAAACCCCATAAAAATCATTGATGTTACTGTTTGATATTTGCTTTATTTGATTCACTTATTAAAACTCAAAAAATCCATAAAAAGTTTTCGATTTGCAAAGTTTGTTTCTGCTTTATTAATCTCTAGTCAAAAAAAAAAAAAAATCGGTAACATCATAATGTTTTCTTTTACTTTGTTTCCTGGATCGATTAGCTTTTGATCCAGTGTCTATCTGTCTCTATTGCAAGGTACAATGGGAGAAGAAGCCCTACACGTAGATCCCCTACAAACCATCTTGGCAAAGATGAGCGCTATGGAAAACAACATATCAACTCGATGAGAGGAGATTTTGGAACGTGTGTTACACGTCTTGAATGTTTGGAGCAACCAGAACGAGTTGACCCTCTAGCTCCAAGGAGAAACGTCCATCCATCTGCTCCAAGGGTTAATGCAGACTCTACCCGAGCAGAAGATCCACCTGATACACAACAACAACAGCGTGCACCGAATCCATTTCAAGTTTCTCAAGAACTCCTCAATGGGAGAAACCAAGGAGATCGGAATAGACAGAGGGAGGACCTACTGATGCACTACCCCTACGTTCGCCGGAAAAATAGATCCATCAACCTACTGATGTGCGTGGATTGTTATCTTAGCCGCAAGTTTTAAATTTATAAATCCGAATATCTGCAAGTGCGCATATGTGCGTTGTAGGACATAAGAGAATGTTTTTCTGTGAGACCTTAGAAAGAGAATTAGTATGGAAGTCTAAAACGAAAATAAATTTTTATAGGGTTTTTGGTAACGCAAATTGTAAAGTGCGTAAAAGTAATGGTTGCTTGAAAAGTAAAGAATGAAATCGATGGCTTAAAAGTAAAAGAGAAAATCGGTTGTAAACTATAATAAAACGATGGGTTGACAGGGATATCTCTGGGGAATGTTCGATTGAAACACGGTACCTAAGCTCTTAGTAACATTGATTCTAGTAAACTCAACGAATTGAAACATAATAAATGGCACAACCTACTCTCGTACATCCTACGCACCAATAACTTATATACTCGACCACTATCTTTCGTCTCTGGTCGCGCAGAAAATTATGATGACACAAACAGGTTCGTATACATTCACGATACTCTATAAGCACTACAAAAAATGCACATTAATAGCGTTGTGGAAATGCTATTATAACCCTATTATAGCGTTTCCATGTTGGCCGAGTTTGCCGCTGTTATAAAAGACCCCCCCCCCCCCCCTACGATAGCGAAATTTTTTTCTGATATTATATGGTTGATCTACAATAGCGTGGAATTATTTGCCGTTACATATTTAATAGTAGCATAATATTATTGCTATTTTATTTTTTATAGCAGCGTTAATTATATGCTCTTTTAAATTTAATAGTAGCATCATTTTCGTGCTACTTTATTATTTACTAGATAAGTACCCGCATATATGCGGGTTTTTAATTTAATATTTTATAACCCGTTAAAAAAAATTAAAGACGAAAAAATGGAAATCAAAATTAGATCACCCGTGAAAATTTATAATACATAAATTTAGCAACAAAGTTTATGATGAAATAAATATATACATTGAAAGAAAAATTTGGTGAAGAGATGCAGTATAAAGTTTTGGATAAGATTATTGGACTTTTAATTTTTTGGTGTGTAATTGACATACTACCAAATTGTGGTTTATATAAAGTTGAGAAATTATAATTATTTTCCTTTTAAAATTAATTTTCTTAATCTAAATGGAAAAACTAAGAAATATTTTTTCTTTTTTATATTAATTTTACCTTTTAAGATAAATTTAATTTTTAACTTTTTAATTTTATTTTTTAGTAACTATATATTTTAAGATAAAATTTTCAACTTTGACTTCTCAGAATTTTTAAGTTTTTTTTATTAATCGATTTTAATTTTTTTAGTGAATTAGTAAATTTGAAACCAATAAAAACTAAGAAATTACCTTTCTCGAAACGCAGTAACATAATCAAAATCACGATTCATATAGAATTTAGTTCCAGAAGATGCCGACAAACAAAAAGAGTTAATTATATTGAATTATAATAGTATTTTCCTGTATTCAAAAATAATTTAGATTAAAGTTAGATAATAAGTTTATAAAATTAGGATAATATATTTGTTAAAAAAATTACAAATATATTGACATTCTCATCAAGTAAGAGTAAATTCATTCCTATTAGGTCATTGTTTTTTTTTCCAAATTTCTTGCCTTCCAATTTCTGATTAGACGAACTACGGTACGACGATAAGAACGCTTCCTGTTTAAGCTATCTAATGTTAAATAATCTCTATTGTTATTTAGAATTTTAGCATTTCATTGTTTCTCTCTTGATATTCCTGTAAAAAAATAAAAAATTTGCATTAACGTACAACATAATTTTTTTTTTATATACACCAATAATGTACCCGAATTATTTTTGTTTTATACACCACCTCTACATGTAGGTAAGTTAAGATATAGATTACAAAAGATTGAGAAACTATAATGTACAACATATTTTTCAGCATAGTAATCTAAAAAAAAACTAATATTATACACCATCTCTAAGATATTTGCCTAGATATGGTCACTACAAGAATACACTCGATTTCCGACGGGTATATTGGTCGGAAAACGGTCGGAAAACGTATTTCCCGATGAATTTCCGACCAATTTTGCCCGTCGGAACTATCGCGTCGGAAATCAAATATGGTCGGAAATTGGTCGGTAATTTCCGACGAATTTCCGACCAGCGCATTCCCGACCATTTACCGACGCTAAATATCACCCGACGATTTACCGACTAAAGTCCGATGCGCCCATTCCCGACCAAATACCGACTAGAATAATTCCCGACCAGATTAAACATTAACAGTATTAAACATTTGCGGATCCGGATCC
>PKML01063557.1:153827-188154 GCA_002933935.1 Eutrema yunnanense | reverse complement strand
AGTATCGATCGACACACAGCCTGGTATCGATCGATACCAGGCTTATATCGACTTGATGAACCGTATATTCGCGATCGGTGTCGATCGATACCAATGGGGTATCGATCGATACTAAGGCGATTTCGAGTCTGCTCTTTGTTTATCCTGACACAAACACAAAACGAACAAAAATAAAAGGGAAAAACGACTCAAAAACAGACTCACCAGTGGGTTGCCTCCCACCAAGCGCTCGTTTAACGTCAATAGCTTGACTGTAACGCCATTCAGGCTGTTGGTGCATCATCCAAAGGCATTATCTGCCCTGTTGGAATCTCGGCTTTCGCCCAATAGTGTTTCACTCTTTGTCCATTGACAGTGAACTCTTCGCCTTTGCGATTTATCAGCACTACAGCACCATGTGGTCTGACCTCTTTGACTGTGAAGGGACCTGACCAACGAGAACGCAATTTACCAGGAAACAATTGCAAACGAGAGTTATACAGAAGTACCTGGTCGTTTGGTTCGAAGTGTCTGGAGATGATCTTCCTATCATGATAAGCTTTGGTTCTCTCCTTGTACAGCTTCGAGTTCTCATAAGCGTGGTGCCTGATCTCATCCAGCTCATTCAGTTGAATCAATATCCGCTCAGCAGCTGGTTTGATGTCGAAGTTCAGCAACTTCGTCGCCCATGCAGCCTTGTGCTCAATCTCCACAGGAAGATGACATGCTTTCCCATACAACATTTGGAAAGGTGTAGTACCCATCGGTGTCTTGAAAGCAGTTCTGTATGCCTATAGTGCATCATCCAACTTTGTAGACCAATCCTTCCTAGAAGCACTCACTGTCTTTTCCAAAATCTCCTTGATCTGCCTATTGGAGACCTCGACTTGCCCACTTGTCTGAGGGTGATATGGAGTAGCTACACGATGGTTCACACCATACTTCTTCAATAACCTCTCGAAAACCTTGTTGATAAAGTGAGAGCCACCATCACTTATCACAATTCGAGGTACTCCAAAGCGAAGAAAAGTGATGGTCTTAAACAGCTTAAGAACCACCGCAGAGTCATTTTTCTCACTAGCTATCGCTTCCACCCATTTGGACACATAGTCCACAGCAACCAGGATGTAATTATTCTTGTGTGACGATGGAAAAGGGCCCATAAAGTCGATGCCCCAGCAATCGAAAACTTCAACCTCAAGGATGAAATTTTGTGGCATCTCATGTCTCGTACTGATTTTTCCTCTCCTTTGACAAGCATCACACTGTGAGACGAAAGCCTGGGCATCTTTAAACATGGTAGGCCACCAGAAGCCTGCTTGTAGAGCCTTGGACACTGTCTTGAAAGTGGCAAAGTGTCCTGCATAGTCGGATCCATGGCAATGAAACAAGACATCTGGAACCTCTGATTCAGCAACGCATCTTCTGTATATACCATCACAACAATGCTTGTACAGGTAAGGTTCATCCCAAAAGAATCTCCTTATGTCGCGCATGAACTTCTTCTTGTCATACTTCTTGAGGTGTCGTGGCTCTGCATCTGCAGCGAGGTAATTGGCAATATCAGCGTACCATGGACTATTAGAATCGGCTGCAGCGACGAGATGGTGTTCAGAAACACCAGGATAATCAACAATGAACACAGGTTCGGAATCGCCAGGGTATCGACCGATACCAGTAGGGTATCGATCGATACTGAAACCTGCAACTCGTGAAAATTGCTGATTCTCTGCGAGATTCATCTGAAATCCAGTCTCAATGAAGTAAATGGCTTCCTCAGGTAGTTGATCATCAATAGGGACATCTGCATCGATCCGCATTCGCGAGAGATTGCCGGCGACTCCATTCTCTGTGCCTCTCTTGTCCTTAACCTCGATGTCGAATCCTTGTAGCAAAAGAACCCAACGACAAAGACGAGGCTTGAGATCCTTGTTATTCATCAGATACTTAAGAGCAGCATGATCAGTATGAACAACCACCTTGCTTCCAATCAAGTAGGATCGGAATTTCTCAAAGGAGAAGACAACTGCAAGTAGTTCCTTCTCTGTGGTGCTGTAGTTCCTCTGAGCATCATCCAAATTCCTGCTGGCATAGTAGATGACGTGCAGCTTCTTATCCTTCCTCTGACCCAGAACTGACCCAACAGCAAAGTCACTAGCATCGCACATGATCTCAAAAGGCAGAGTCCAATCAGGAGGTTGCACAATAGGAGCACTCACCAAAGCCTTTTTGATCCCCTCAAAGGCTGCAAGACAATCAGGTGTGAAATCAAATTTGATCTCCTTGCACAGTAAAGCAGTGAGTGGGCGTGCTATCTTGGAGAAATCCTTGATAAACCTCCTGTAAAACCCAGCATGACCAAGGAAGCTCCGAATATCTTTCACATAAGTCGGTGGTTGGAGACTTGTCATGACTTGAATCTTGGCTCTGTCGACTTCGATCCCAGCTTCAGAAACCTTGTGCCCAAGCACGATGCCATCTTGAACCATAAAATGACACTTTTCCCAATTAAGGACCAAGTGTTTCTCTTCACACCTCTGGAGCACCTTACACAAGTTAGCCAAACAGTCCTTGAATGATGATCCATATACTGAAAAATCATCCATGAATACATCCATGAAATCCTCAATTATGTCTGTGAAGATAGACATCATGCACCTCTGAAAAGTGGCTGGGACGTTACACAATCCGAATGACATTCTCCTGTATGCGAACGTGCCATAGGGACATGTGAAAGTGGTCTTCCCTTGATCATCTGGATGGATAGGAATCTAGAAGAAACCTGAATATCCATCAAGGAAGCAGTAGTAGGGATGACTGGCCAACCTCTCCAACATCTGGTCAATGAATGGCAATGGAAAGTGATCCTTCCGTGTAGCTGCATTTAACTTCCTATAGTCAATGCACATTCGATGCCCAGTGATAGGCCTCGTAGGAATCATCTCGTCCTTCTCATTCTTCACCACTGTTATCCCTCTTTTCTTAGGGACAACGTGCACTGGACTGACCCAAGAGCTATCTGAGATGGCATAGATGACTCCTGCATCTAAGAGTTTCATGACCTCTTTCTTAACCACATCCTTCAGGTTCGGATTCAGCCTCCTTTGATGCTCAATTGAAGCCTTTGACTCGTCCTCATGATGAATCCTATGCATGCACAGGTCCGGTGATATACCTGAAATATCATCAAGAGAATAGCCAAGAGCTTTGCGATACTTGCGCAACTTGCTTAGCAGTAAGGTAACCTCTGCGTTGTTCAAAGAAGCATTAAGGATTACTGGGAATGTGGAATTAGAACCAAGAAAACCATACCTCAGATTCGCAGGAAGTGGTTTGAGTTCCACTTTAGGAGCTGTCTCCTCGCTCCAATCTCCAAGCCCAGCAGCTTGCTTAGTTCTTTCGGCCAAACTTCTTTCTGGTCGCAGGGTATCGATCGATACTGGCAGTGCTGAATCGAGTATCTTCCCGTATTCAGCAGCAACATCACTCGAATTAACCTCTGACTCAGCTGCACAGACCAGTGCTCTCTCCAATGGGTCCTCAGGATGCATCTCCAGGAAGTACTCTTCAGCAATGTCACAGAAGGTATCAACGAAGAAAGTCTGTCCATCGATGGTTGGTCTTTTCATCATCTTCTCCATGTTAAAAGTCATGACCAACTCACCAATGTTAAGAGCTATCTTCCCATTCCGGCAATCAATCAGAGCACCAGCTGTTGCTAGGAATGGCCTTCCCAAGATGAGAGGATCTCTAGGTTCCGAATCATACTCCAAGACAATGAAATCAGTTGGGATTAAGCAATTCCCAATCATAATCGGAACATCCTCGAGCAATCCTTCTGGAAGTCTAACTGAACGATCAGCGAGATTCTTGTAGAAGGGAAATCTGTCATTCCCATTCTCTTAGCAACCGAGTAGGGCATGAGGTTGACACTTGAGCCAAGGTCGCAAAGAGAACGCTTGAACCTGTCATTAGCAATTGTGCAATCCAAGACAAAGCTCTCTGGATCTGGTAGTTTCGTTCGGATCCTGTTGTTTAGGATTGCACTGCACTCATGAGTGATCATTAGACAACCGTCTTCAAGGTTCACATTGCTGGACACCATCTTCTTGACATATCTCCTGAAGGCTGCATAAGTTTTGATAGAATCGATGAAGGGAAGTTCAACAACCAGCTTGTCCAAAATTTCCTTGCATCTAGCGTCCTCTACCTCCTTCTTAGTCTTCTCAAGAGCTCTGGGATAAGGTATCCTGGGTATGTAGACCCTCTCTGGTAGCGCTTCAGGCTTCTCCTTCGTAACCTCAGGTACTGCATCGTTTTCAGGTTCGGTATCGATCGATACTGGGGGGGGGGGTATCGATCGATACACGGGATTTTGAGTTTTCCCGTGTAAGAATTTTGATCGGTGTCGATCGATGCTGGGTAGTGTCGATCGATGCCTTGGCGATTTCAGTGTCTTCATCGTCAGACCACTCGAAATTTTCAGCAGTTTGGTCTACTCTCGCTCTTGAAGTGACCTCTTTACCACTTCTCAAGGTAATGACATTGATGTGTGCCCGTGGGTTCTCTCCTTTTCCTGGAAGAAAACCTTCTTGTCTTCTTGAACCATCTGAAGTTTGAGCTACCTGAGTTTCGAGCTTCTTATGACCAATACCAAGAGCATCGATCCTTCCACTCAGATCTTTGTACATGGCGTCCATCTTACCATTGAAGGTCACTGTGATCTGCTGCTGTCCTTGAACGATCGTTTCAAGCATGGCCTCAATCTTGTTCTCTGATGTTTTAGCAGTCACAGGCTCGTAAGAAGGACTTCCGTAGTTCCTGGTGTA
This sequence comes from Eutrema yunnanense, assembly GCA_002933935.1. NCBI lineage: Eukaryota > Viridiplantae > Streptophyta > Magnoliopsida > Brassicales > Brassicaceae > Eutrema > Eutrema yunnanense. The sequence continues at coordinate 183,346 of PKML01063557.1, read as the reverse complement.
ACCGCTGTTCTTGGCAGGTTTCTGGTTGAATCCTCCTTGCTGGAAGTTGTTGTTGATGCTCCGATTGTTGCTGAACTGGTTCCTCTATCCCTGAAAACCAGAACCACCAATGTAGTTGACATCTTCTGCTTCACTCTCGTTAAACACTTCTACATCTTCAGCGAAATGAACGGCCTTTGTTGTCTTTCCCAGCAGAAGACTGTGCATCGAATCCAGCTGAGCCTTAAACTCAGCGATCTGCGACCCATCATGATTACTAGCCAGCTTCTTGTGCTCGAAATCTGCACTCTTGGTGCTACTGCTAGAGGCAAAGTTCTCAATCAACACATAGGCGTCTTCAGGATATCTGGTGTTGAAATTACCATTGCTTGAAAAGTCCAGAGCCATCTGATACCTCCAATCTATTCCTCGAAAGAAGATACCCAGCAGCTGCACATCAGAGTATCCATGATGTGGACAATCTCTCTGGTACGATCTGAATCTCGTCCAAGCAGCTTTGAACGCCTCAGTAGGTCCTTGAGAAAAGGTGGAGATCTTATTCCTCAGATCTTCAGATCGTCCATCATCGTAGAAGTTAATCAAAAAGGCCCTCTTAGTGTCCTCCCAATTAGTTAGCGATCCAGGAGGTAGCTGCCTCAGCCAGTAAGTAGCTTCTCCACCTAGAGAGTAGGGGAAAAGCTTGCAGAAGAGATAATCGTAGGACACTCCATTGCTCTTGATGCTAGTGACCAAGTCCTCGAATTTCTCCACATGGTCCATCGGATGTTCATGAGGAAGACCATGAAAGAGATGCTGTCCCACTAGAGTGTAGTAAGCATGTTTTAGCTCAAAGTCGTTCCTCTCGAACGCAGGAGGACGATTCGCTGACCGATTGGCGAAAAACTGATCCGGCCTGTTGTATTGACCAATCGTTCTTCCACGATTAACCACAACATTCCTCGCATCCCCAACGGCATTCTCAGCGACAACAGGAGCATGTGGTATGACGATCCCCTCTCCATCCAGATGTTGTCCTTGCTCATTGCATAATCGACCCTCTTGGTCTCTGTAAGCACCAGCTGCATCACGAACCAACCCCACTTGATTGTTGTTCATCTTAGCTGATTTCTTTGCTTTCCTGTTTGTTCGTTCTACGAGTGCTAGCTGTTCCAGTGATAGATCAACTAGCGGAGTGCTCTTTTTGCTTCTGGTTTCTCGATTAGGCATGCACCTGAAATCAAAAGTAAAGAGCGTAAGTCACTGAAATTTACGACGGGTATCGACCGATACTCAAGGGTATCGATCGATACTCGGGCGATTTAGACGAACTTCTTAGCTAAAATCTAATGGCGAATTGAGTCCCCGGCAACGGCGCCAAAATTGATATGCTCAATTTAATACCCTAAATAGTACTAAAACAGTTGCTGCAGTAAATCAGGGGTCGAACACAAGAACTCAGTTATCACACACTAGATTATATAGATCCGAAACAAGCTAAATCAAAAGATGTAATTGAAAACGAGATTGCAAGTAAAAGTGTTGTAAATTCAGTTGGAGGCAGATAGGTTCAGGGTATTTCTCAGGAAATCAATGAATGCAGCCTAATTAACTAACATGATTCAGATTAAGCACTGTTCTAGAACTCAAATCACTAAAATATAATTAACCAACTCTCGTTGCGAAAACTATCTAAATCTAAATCCTAGGAATTCCAAATCTCTTTGCGAATCCTAAAGTCTAAATCAGCTTTAAAGTTCAGGTTTGATATGTTCACAAATTAATTAAACCAAATCTCTCTGCGAATAATCAATTTGCTCACCTAGGTTCTATCAGGTAATTAATCGCACTCTCGTGCCTAATCAATTATCCTAAGATCTAAGTTCTAGGTGATCAATCTAGAATTAGCTTTGAGAACAACCTAAGGTGAATAACTAATTCAGATAATGAATCCTAATAATAAATTAACCTAGCATTCAAAGAAATCCCTATGAAAAAACCCCAAACCTAACAGGTGATCTACTCAGACATGGAGATTGAATTAATAAACATGACTGAATAAATACTCAAATAAATAATAGGAAAGAGTAACAAGATGTTTGAGATCTGAATCTCGGAAGAGGGGAAATTCAGACATGTCTCTCTTCTCACCAAGTTCTCTCTTAAAACCAAAACAAAGAAAGCATAGCCTAAACAGATGGCTGAAAACCTAATTATATAGCCTAAACACGAATTGGGGTCTTCTTGCAAATATCAGAGTCTTCTGGGCACTTTTGCAATTCTTCAAGTCTTGGGAAAAAGTCGCGGCCCATGAATTCTCGATGAGTGTCGATCGATACCAGGGGGTATCGATCGATGCTTGTTGCTCAGATCGGGCACTTAGTCATCAGACTTCAGTTTTGCTCCAGAATGCTCCAGTATCTCCAATAATACTCCAAATGTGCTAAAACCTGTAAAGGACTCTAAAAGACTCCAAAATACTATAAAGACTCTATAAAAAGGACTTATACCATGGCTTAAACAGGGTAAAAACCATGATATATCAGTCACCCATATATACCGTTCGATAACACATTTCTTCTTCCGGATTGTAAAGTTTTCAGTACCGTCCCTCATTGCTTTCGGAATCGTGGAGAATCAACCATGGGGTCTGGTTTTTCTTAAGAGAGGAAAATCTCGACGCGATGTTCCATCCCGAACAAACGGTTTTTGCTCGAGCGAAATCTGTAAAGCTCAAGCGCTTCAAAATCAACGACAAGACATCGGAGTGAAGTTTCAACCAAGTATGATTTCTTGGCATAGTAGAGCGTAGGCGTAGCAACGACGATAAAATAAACTTTTATTGTTTTTCAATATAATCTCTTGATTTATAAATAAACTAGATAAGTATTGCGGATTTGTAATTTAATATTTTATAATCTGTGAAACAAAAAATTAAAGATAAATAAATTGATCAAAATGGCACTAACACTTGACAAATATAGCACCTTATATGAGAAGTTACCTAAATTAGCATTCATTAAAGATTAAAATGATTAAAAGATTAAAATGACAAATTAGTCGATCATTTGGCAGATTGAATTGATTGCCGCCGACGATCATCGACGATTCTAACTCATTCATCATCGACGATTTCACATCCATCATCATCCCCGGCGATCGAATTTATCAGATATTATCCCGATCTGTAGCTTTGATAGTATTTGAGAATTTCCCAGAATTGACAATTTTCGAGAATCAAGCACCCTATCGACAATCCAAAAGCTTTGAGAGTCATTGAGCAGAGTCATCGACAATCCAGCCGTCGTCACGCCTCAAGATCGCATGTATCTTTTTTGACTATTATATTTTTCGATTCGATTTGGTGTCCGGTAAATCCAGTTTTGAGTATGTCTTTTGCAAATTCATGTATAGTAGATCAAATTTTGTTTAGTTTATTAATTCAGTGAACATGAACTAGTATTGTTCTTTACTATTTGGGAATGTGAATCGTTCTCAAAGTTAAATGAGAGAGAATTATGGTTGAAGAAGAGATGTAGAAGATCTGTTTGTTTTCAAGTGTGGATTCGTGATAGAGCGAGAGAGAAATGCTGTAACTTTTTTAGCATGTGAGATTATGCAGAGAGATTAGTGTCATTTGCTTTGTTAGCATGTGAGAGTGAAAACAAAGAGCATTTGTTTTGGTGAGTCATGAATGTTTATGTTGGAGCATTTGCTTTGTTAGCATGATTTGATTATGCAGCCACAAATTGAAATCCGTTGGTCATTGAAGTTTTTTATGGTCTTTCTTTTGATAGATTCTATTGTGTTTGTGAAATATGGTGGAGATCTTTTGTGTTTGTGGAGAGTGGGGAAAAAAATGAAAAGATACAATGGGATTTTGTACTGGATACAAACCAAGGATCATCAATTTTTGAGTTTAATTAGGATCTCAAACACAACGATTTACTTGAGATGGTTTTTGAAGACTTTGGGATTGATTTCTCATTTATAATCGTTACACTTAGCTACGGACTTCCGTTAAAGATGAGGTTGGTGGTAGAGAAGTCTCTTACGGTGTTTTTAAAAAACGATCGCCAACTGAGAAGTTTCATGAACAAAATAAAATTAGAACCTAAACTGATTCCTTTGTATGTAACAGTGAGTAATATTTCTGTTTGGTAACAACTTCCAAAAATATTGAATTTTCAGTTTTTATAGTTCAGTTAGCACACTTTCAATATAAGTTTTCTTTTGTTTGGTTCAGGTGACTGACAGAGACAACATTCTTGCTCCTGAGAATTCTGGTAATAGCATTTGATGTTTATCGGATTCGTCTCTGAAACTTCATGTCTTAAATTTATAAACCTTAAAGCCCGCAAGTGCACTTATGTGCGTTGTAGTACTTGAGGTATCGATCCACAAAGAGAGGGTGCTGTTCTATGAAACCTTAGACACAGTATAGTAAATAAACCTAGAACGAATATATTTTTATAAGGGTTTTTGTAACTAGAATTGTAAAAAACGAAAAACGAGAAACTAGCTTCTACTAATCTAATCTAAGAAAATCGATGGCTACTCTAAACTAAGGGAATTTCAACTACTAAACTAATGCTAAGAGAAACTAAACATATCCTAAAAAATTCTAAGACTAATCTAAAACCTAAGAAAATCGACTACGAACCTAAACCTAATGAAATCGATAACTAAACTACTTCTACGGACTCTATTGCTAAACTACACTACTAGAGACGGTTGTAACAATTCTAAAATGTTGCTGGGTCGAGAGAAATATCTCGGGGTATGCTCGATTCAATCAAACGGACCCTAGCTCATTAGTAACCGGTGTTTCTAGATTATAGCTCTACGAACAGGATAAAATAATGACGTAGTCTACTCCCGTAAAACCTATGTCCTACAATCTATTAGCTCGATCAATAGCTTTCATCTGTGGCCGCGCGTAAGATTGTGATATGCTAGTGGGTCCATAGGTTCACGGCACTCAGTAAGTATACTTTCGAAATCTTACGACGTGCACGCCTTGTGGATGAACTTTACTAGTGATTAGATGCAACACTTCCGTGGTTCTAAACTCCCCCTATCAGCCTCTAGTTCATGATAATAGATTCATGCATTAAAAACTTTCCACAAGAAGAGCTATAGAAATCGGCTAGTGATATATCATGGTTTTTACCCTGTTTAGGCCATGATATAAGTCATTTTTATAGAGTATTTCTAGTGTTTTGTAGTCTTTTAGAGTCTTTTACAAGTTATAGCACGTTTGGAGCATAATTGGAGATATTGGAGCTTTCTGGAACATTCTGGAGCGAAGCAGAGATCCGTGTAGCTGAGACGTCGAAATCACATGAGTATCGATCGATACCTGGTATCGATCGATACTCGTCGAGGAAACAGAAGGATCACGACTTATTGAAGAGTTGAAAAATTGCAGAATTGGCCCAGAAGACTTTGATATATACAAGATGGCCCAGAACGTCTTTTAGCTATATAATTAGGTTTTGCAGCCACCTGTTTTGGCTATGCTTTATTTTCTATACTTTGATTTTACTTGTGGTTTTTGAAGAGACAACTCTGAACTCCTGTTTTTATTGATTTCTTTGATGATCTATTCAATCATGTTGCTTTCAATCTCAATGTCTGAGTAGATCCACTTTAGGTTTGGGGTTTTCTCATAGGGATTTCTTTGAATGCTAGGTTGATTTCTTATTAGGATTCACCATCTAAATTAGTTCTTCACCTTAGGTTGTTCTCAAAGCTAATTCTGGATTGATCACCTAGAACTTAGATCTTAGGATAATTGATTTGGCACGAGAGTGCGATTAATTACCTGATAGAACCTTAGGTGAGCAAATTGATTATTCGCAAAGAGATTTGGTTTAATTGATTTGTGTCTTACGACAAGTCTTCTTCGGTCTCCTTTTGGTTTCCTCGTCAAGAGAATCATCGCTCCATAGTGAGTCGGGATCATGGTCTTTTGCATTGAAGTGACCTTCCCTCTTGGGATTGAGCGGGACAGCGGTGTAGAACACGTATTTGTCGATGTTAGCGAATGAAACACGTCGATTTGGCCAATCCATGATGACTCCAACGGTTGATAAGAATGGCCATCCTAGAATTATCGTTGTTGCATCTTTCTTCGTTGTTTGAACGATGTAAAAATCGACGGGGGCTATGCATTATCCGATTCTTATTGGCATGTCTCGGGCAATCCCTTTTGATGTGTCACAAGTCTCGTCGGCCATGCTGATTTTTGTCCGGGTATGGTGTATGTGCTTAATACCGATGCGCTTTGCGGTCGATTTTGACATGATGCTCAAGCAAGCTCCGAAATCACAAAGAACGTTCTTAAATTCAACTCAACGGATGCAACAAGTGATAAGGAACTGACCTTGTTCTTCGATTTTGTGGAGACTCCTAACGGGTTTTCCGTTCATGGCATTGTCGAAAAGATCTTCTATCTCCGTTATGGACTCCTTGCTTTCACAAAAGAAATGACCAATCATATGATCCATGTAAGCTCTTGCAAAAGTAGTACCTCTAGGTAGATTATGGACCACGTTGTTGAATTCCTCTAATTTCTCTCGGCTTATCTTGTTCGGGTACTCTCGGTACTTCTCGGGATGGTAGATTCAGATAGCGTGGGAAGCGGCATAAGGCATTGTTGAACGTCTCGCTCTCATGAAATAGGCGTGAATGTCGTCCTTGCTCTCATTGCTATAGCAGAAGAAAGCGTATGTAGGTCCTTTTTCCAAAACTTCTTCGAAAGAGGTGTACATCAGGATTGATTTCACAAATCTATTAAACTCGATCACTCTCTCTCGGGTGATGCATTCTGTCCTTGGCTCTTCCGGTATTAGACTTTTTGGTGGTGTTGGTGCAAGGTCAGAGTCACTCAATCGGATTCTCGAAAGAATAACCTCGAGTCTTCTTCTTCGGAGTATTGTCCTTTGACTTCATTAGAGGATTGAGCTGATAAAACCATGCTTCACGGTGAAATGAAGTCTTGTTCTAGGTTGGTTGTAGGCTCTGTTGAGGCTTGAGAATCAGTAGAGAGTGCAGCTTGCTCGAAGAAGAGTGTTCGAGACTCGAACGGTTCGGAGAGAGACAAACAAGAGCTGGCCGCGGGTCCAAGGAGCGGAGGCGCGACAGACGGTGGTGTGGCCGTGGGTCAAGCAGGGAGAGGCGCGGCGAGAGGAGGGCTGCCCGCGGCCGGAGAGCTCACGCCAGTGGTGAGAGGAGTCCGTGGGGACTTGTTCGGTTCGTCATTTTCTTCGTCTCCTTCGGTGTTTTCTTGTTCTTGGGAGTCATTTGGCTTCTCTTCCATGTCAGAGACATGTACTTCCAGTGTTGTATCCTGATCCTCATGATCTTTAGATAGTCTCTCCACTTTCTCTTCTACTTCGTCGATAGCGTAAATAAGTCAGTCTAGTGTAAGATCGAGCTCTCTCATTTTGTCCTCAACTTCTCCTACTCCTTTCCACAGCACGAGGGTGTAGTTTTAGGTGGTGTTATTGTTGTCATTGACGGAATTATCCACATCATCAAGCTTATAGTTCAAAATACGTACCCCATCATTAGCTTTTCGGATATCAAACTTTTGTCTTCCTTGTTCTTCTTCAAAGAGTTCCATCCTCTCGTTTAGTGTTGTAGCGTCTTTAAGTGTCTGTTCTTCAAGGACTTTGACGTGGGCAGTAAGGTCATCGAACTTCTTGTTGAATTCGACAGAGATGGAATATATTCTCTCATTTAAAGTGGCTCCGAACTTGGCTTGGGACTCGATGGTTTTGTTGATGACGTCTTCTATTCACTTCAAATGAGCGCTGAATTCCATGCTTTCATCATGCTGGTTCAAGATTTGGTGAGGAAGACGGTATGCTTGTTGTCTAGAGTTGACAACGGGAGACGCAAAAGGCTCGTCTCGGTAGTAAGGAGGCTTGTGGCTTCCTTGAGAGTAGTTGGTCGGTGCCGGTTTCCGATCCATGTAGAACGAGTCACACACATCATGTGAGTCGTGACAGTGGTGAGCGCAAGATGGGTCATAGTAACCCCGCTCGTAGTAGCAATCTCGCTCCAGAGGCGAGTTCATGTTTCAAAGCCTGAAACGAAGAAAAACAAAACCAAAAATCAAATAGAAAAAGATTATTCTAGAGTCGTTTTACTAACCTCTAATGTGTGATAGAAGCTGTAGCGATCTCTCCTTGGCAACGGCGCCAAAAATTGATGCGAATCGGATTCGTCTCCGAAACTTCAGGTCTTAAATTTATAAACCTTAAAGCCTGCAAGTGCACATATGTGCGTTGTAGTACTTGAGGTATCGATCCACATGGAGATGGTGCTGTTCTATGAGACCTTAGACACTGTATAGTAAATAAACCTAGAAAAAATATTTTTTATAGGGTTTTTGTAACTAGAATTGTAAAGAACGAGAAACGAAAAACTTCTACTAATCTAATCTAAGAAAATTGATGGCTACTCTAAACTAAGGGATTTTTAACTACTAAACTAATGCTAAGAGAAACTAAACCTATCCTCAGAAAAACTAAAACTATCCTAATACCTAAGAAAATTGGCTACTAGCCTAAACCTAATGAAATCGATAACTAACCTCTAAGGTGTGATAGAAACTATAGCGATCTCTCTCCGGCAACGACGCCAAAAACTTGATGCGTATCGGATTCGTCTCCGAAACTTCAGGTCTTAAATTTATAAATTTTAAAGCCTGCAAGTGCACAGATGTGCGTTGTAGTACTTGAGGTATCGACCAACATGGAGAGGGTGTTGTTCTATGAGATCTTAGACATTGTATAGTAAATAAAACTAGAACGAATATATTTTTATAGGGCTTTTTGTAACTAGAATTGTAAAGAACGAAAAACAGAAAACTTCTACTAATCTAATCTAAGAAAATCGATAGCTACTCTAAACTAAGGGAATTTCAACTACTACACTAATGCTAAGAGAAACTAAACATATCCAAAGAAATTCTAAGACCAATCTAATACCTAAGAAAATCGACTACTAACCTAAACCTAATGAAATCGATAACTAAACTACTTCTACGGACTCTATTGCTAAACTACACTACTAGAGACGGTTGTAACTATTCTAAAACGTTGCTGGGTCGAGAGAAATATCTCGGGTATGATTCAATCAAACGGCCCCTAGCTCATTAGTAACCGGTGTTTCTAGATTATAACTCCACGAACAAGACATAATAATGACGTAGTCTACTCCCGTACAACCTACGTCCTACAATCTATTCACTCGACCAGTAGCTTTCGTCTCTGGCCGCGCGTAAGATTGTGATATGCTAGTGGGTCCATAGGTTCACGGCACTCCGTACGTATACTTTCGAAATCTTACGACGCGCACGCCTTGTGGATGAACTTTGCTGGTGATTAGATACTTTCGAAATCTTACAACGCGCCCTCGCTGGCTGCGGCGAACTGGGCCCTGGCCGCAGGTGGAATGCCTCCAGGGGCGGCGGAATGGTGTTTGGCCGAAAGTCCGACTCCTCGACCTGCAGTGGACTGCTTCTTCGGGTAGCTTCATTTGCCTTCAGTGCTTTGGGTATATTTAAGGATCCAACCATTGGATTGTCCCCAATCGAAATGCATTTGAAATATGGGTGTCTCTACTTCGTTGTATCCAAATTTGGTGATGATCAGACGGTGAAAAGATCTTCTTTGATTGCAATACTTATTGACGGTCCAAGTTTTTCCAAAAACGTATTTTTGTTCTGAAATTCACTCTTTAATCCTGAGTTACCTGAAAAGAGTCTTAAAACCGTAAACATGCGAAACCCGTAATAAAAGCATAGAAAACCAAGTGGAACACTTATTAAAGTGTTCTAAAATATATAGCAAAATGGGTAAAAATACGGTGTTATCAGCATTCAATCAAAGACTATATGCATTGAAGAGATTTTTGAAGTGGATAACACCCAACGCACACACGTGTCGCGAACTGTAAATGGTGATTCTCATGTCGATGCTTCATTCACGCATGGAAATCATAGGTAGTCTCTGCATGATTCAAGTGAAATCATGCTTTTTTTTACGTTTCTTTTCATTTAGACATGCCTTCCTAAACAAGTTATACATATTCCTAAATGTTCCCTGAAAGCATTTGCATCTTTCTTTCTTTTGTGTAGCCAATTCATGGATCAAATGGAAGTAACACTTTAATATCCAAGGCAAACAAAAACACATGTTCGGGTGCTGATGTTTTATGTCTTGCTTCAGTTCCTCCTCCTTCTCATGTATGCATTTCAAATCCTACCCAACGCACACACGTGTCGCGAACTATAAATGGTGATTCTAATGTCGATGCTTCATTCATGCATGAAAATCACACATGTAATACAGTCATTATAGGTCGTCTCTGCATGATTCAAGTGAAATCATGTTTTTTTTTGTTTCTTGTCATTTAGACAAGCCTACCTAAACAAGTTATACGTATTCTTAAATGTTTCCTGAAAGCATTTGCATCTTTCTTTATTTTGTGTAGCCAATTCATGGATCAAACGGAAGTAACACTTTAACATTTGAGGCAAACAAAAACACAAGTTCGGGTGGTGATGTTTTACGTCTTGCTTCAGATCCTCCTCCTTCTCATGTATGCATTTCAAATTCCACCCAACGCACACATGTGTCGCGAACTGTAAATGGTGATTCTCATGTCGATACTTCATTCACGCAACGCAAGGAAATCAACATGTAATATAGTCTTTATAGGTCGTCTTTGCATGATTCAAGGGAAATCATGCTTTTTTACTGTTTCTTGTCATTTAGACAGGCCTTCCTAAACAAGTTATACGTATTCCTAAATGTTTCATGAAAGCATTTGCATCTTTCTTTCTTTTGTGTAGCCAATTCATGGATCAAACAGAAGTAACACTTTAACATCCGAGGCAAACAAAAACACATGTTCGGTGCTGATGTTTTACGTCTTGCTTCAGATCCTCCTCCTTCTCATGTATGCATTTCAAATTTCACCCGACGCACACACGTATCGCGAACTATAAATGGTGATTCTCATGTCGATGCTTCTCATTTACGTGAACATTGTTTGGAGCAAGTGCGCAAGACGGAAATTATTCCTTATACCCTCTAGCATTTGGGATAGTTGACACAGAAAACAAACTAACATGGATATGGGTTTTGAGAGGACTTAAGAGTGTGGTCCCTGATACGTCAGATTTGGTGTTTGTTTCAGATAGAGCTCCAGCCATTGCAAAGGCACTTTCAGTGGATTATCCGCTTGCACATCATGGTATTTGTAAAATTCATCTGTTGAGGAATATAACACCAAAGTTCGGGAAAACTGGGTTGTTGCCACTTGTGGAAGCTGCAACTGATGCTTATACTCGTCATGAGTTCATCCACATCTTCAGTGACATAAGAAGCAAAGGCCCCAAATTAGCTGATTATTTGGAAGGTTCTGATTTTGCAAAGTGGGCTCGCTCTTATGCACCTTCGAACATGTACAATATCTTGTAACATTGCAGAGTCGCTGAATTCGATGTTAAACTTGGCTCGTGAGTTGCCAATAGTTTCTCTCCTGGAGACTATTAGGTTAACTCCCACAACGTGGTTTCATGAACGAATGGAAAAATATTCTAAACACAACAAGCTCGTCACACCACGTGTACTGAAGGAGATGCTAGAAAGGTATGATGCTGCAATGAAACTTGATGTTTTCCAAGTAGATCGGTATGAGTTTGATGTGAAGGACGAGACTCGGAAGTACATTGTTCACCTGATAAACAAGCAATGCACTTGCCTCGTTTTTGATATCGACATGATTCCATGTGTTCATGCTATTTCTGCAGCTAAGCGTACAAACAAAGATGAAAACAAGTACATTGATGAGATGTACTTAACGAAAACATGGGCTAGAGCATATGCTGAGAGCATACACCCCAGTGGAGATTTAACTACCTGTAATTTCCCAGATTTTATATCTGAATATTCATGTGCCCCACCAACTACTAAGAAAAACAGTGGCAGACCTCCGAAAAAATAAAAAAAAAAAAGCGGGAGAGTTTGGTGTACCCAGTTCAAAATCTCAAGGACACAATTGCAACAGATTCTCCAGAGGAGGATACAACAAGAGTACATGGAAATCACCTATATAACAAACTTATATTTTGTGCAATAACACACGACAAAGATTACATTTCAGAGTGATTTTATGAAAGCTTCCCAAACTTTATTTTATGAAAGTTTTCCAAACTTTTTAGGAAACTTTTCAAAAGATTTATGACACTTTACATATGTTTTAGGAAGACTTTAATTTTTTTTCATCATTTCGAAGTCTGGTTATACTTCATGGTTTCTAGACTCTTATTATTGTTTTCAGGAAAATACCTTGAGGTTTTAGTAAAATTTTCATATATTTTAGAAACTTTTCTAACTTTAAATTTTGTCATTCTAAACTCAAGTAAGAATAGGATACGCTTTCACATATTTAGGACATCTTTTCGAAAACGTATATGATGGATTTCATCTGGTTCTGTGAAGTGGATATGATACATTTAGATGTTTTTTATTGTTTTCAGAATGAAGTCCTAACGTTTTAGGAATATTGACAAATGTTTTAGGAACATGTTCCCAACTTTTATTCTAACATTCTAAACTCGATTTTTATTCTGTTTATTTTTGCGGTATGATCGTGGTTATGATTTCTTTTGAACTGTTATAATGGATGATATTATGTATTCTGTGATCCACTAATCGAAAATATACCAATTCCATTACAAGTAGAGGTTTTGGAAACTATTACAAATATTTAGGATAGCCTTCCTGACGCTGGTCAATCGATTGTTCTCTAAAAACTACATGTATATATCCATTTTGACTATTTAATCCGTAATCCATAATGTTTGTAATCAATATGTTTATGAATAGGAATAGATTTAGGATACTTTACATAAGTTTTAGGAAGACATAACTATATTTTTGTGGAATTATCTTCAATTATAGGAAGATTCTTCGTTATCAACTAGACAATATGAGCCTAAAATCACACTTTAATTATAAGACCATTTATTATTTAGGAATCATTTTCAAGTGTTTGGGTAGGGTTTCCTGAATCATGTTTTATAATAGTTTAATATAAATATGATGATAAGTAAAAGAAGGCAAAATCCACATTCAATTTCAATTAATTTGACTTCGTTGATTTTTTGTATACTGCAAATTGGTTTACTGCTGCCCCTACAACTTGATTAGACTCATCTCCTATTGCAAATTGGAGCCCATGGAACCTGATCCTTGTAGTCATTGAATCTCCCATTGTGTTTTCAACTGTTAAAACAAACAAACAATTAGACATTTGTCAGTAATTACGTTTTAGGAAGAGTTCACACATGTTTGGGAACGCTTTCCCGAAACATGGTTGAAGCAGTTAAAATTCGTAAATGCTTCATGAAATTAATGAGCAAGAACAAGTTTAACATTCAGACACATAGAGTCTCGACTACTTCTCTAACTCAACAGCTCGTGCTTGATCTTTTCACAACTGTTACTTTTAATATTTACTAGTAATGAGAATCTTAAAGCTTTAGAACTCAAATTGACAGTTTTAGGAATACCTTCCTAAAATATTAAGAAGCCTTCCTAAATCACCACGAAATGTTACTAAAATTGCACAAATCAATGAACCAAGACACAAGTTCGAAATCATAATCTAATCAATGTAGATTAGCGTTTGAAACAAACACGTATCTCTAGTCAGATAAAGAGATTTGGTGAGAAAAAATAAGATTCAAAACAATCACATACGTAATCCTAGTGCCTTCCATGCAGAACAAAATATCTTGAAACTCGACAAGAGAATTTGCTCAAACAAAGTGCTTTAACTATAATTCAGTTCACATGGAGATGTTTAAGACATTCACACCAAGAAAAAACAAACGAAATGTAAAAGACAACACAATACCCAAATCAAACACCAAGAAGATTTCCATTTCCAAAAGGATTTCCAAATGTAAAAGATTCACATTTCCCAAACGAAAGTACTTACCTTTCCTTTAGCAAACAAGCCCCAAGAGATGGTGGAATGTTCGAAAGCTCTGTCAAACTCTAAAACTACACCTGCAATTCATGAAGAGTAAACATTGGAATGTTTAATTTACTAGAACTAAATCGAATGAACAATGGAATAAAATTAAGTATCAAATCGAAGATGCTTTGACAATCTCTAGTTTCGGAAATGGTTTCAAAATGATTCCAGTTTAGATGTGGTGACTATAGGGAACGAGAGTTACACCAGTAAGTAAGGAACACTGCAATTTTCAAAACCACCAATTTTTTGTCGTAACCGAAAACTTGAAAATTCTACAAACAAACAAAATCTCAAATAGTTTTTAAGACAAAATCGAAACTTTCTAAATCTCTCAGTCAAAGCCATAGACACTGATGAATGCTTTGAATTCCTTAAAATTTTGAGATTTCGATTTAGGTTTCAAATAAGTTAGAGAATTGTTTGAGGGAGACAAAGAGAGGTAATAAATTACCTCGATTTCCATAGAAATGTTTGAAGATTCGGTAACTCTGACGACGATTCCGTCAAACCCCAACAAAAATTCGGACGTTTGTGATTTTTCAGAGGTTTGTGAAAACAAAATAGGTTTGTAATCGTGTGTTCATAGGCTGGGTTTAATGAATGCTAGTTTTGTTCCCTTGAAAAAGAGGGTGCTGTTTTTAGGAATTTTTACTTTTTTGTGCCATTTAGGAGAATTGCAAAAAATAGAAAACAAAATTGTATTAACCGTAAAAATATATAATACATAAATTTAGAAACAAAGTTTACGATGAAATAAATATATACATTGAAAGAAAAATATGGTGAAAAATGCAGTAAATAACTTTGGATACGATTATCAACTTTTTAATGTTTTAGGGTGTAATTGACATATTATCAAATTGTAGTTTATATAGAGGTGATAAATTAGAAAAACTAAGGAATGTTTTTTTTAATCTAAATGAAATAACTAAGGAATGTTTTTTTCTTTTTTTATATTAATTTTGCCTTTTAGTATAAATTAATTTTTTAACCTTTTAATTTAATTTTTAGTAACTTTATCTTTAAAAATTATGAATCAGAATTTTTATTAATCGATTTTAATTTTTTCCAACTTTGACTTGACATGTGTCGCGCTATTACTAACTTTGAAACATTATGTTTTATATAATAAGATAAGATTTACTTATTCTAAACTGAAATATGGTTTTACCTTCTTTTTTTTTTTTTTTTTGCTTTTATACATTTTCTTTTTATGATTTTATATATTGTTTAATTTCCTTGTTCTAATCTAAAATATGGTTTTTCCTTTTTTCAAAAAAACTTTGGTTTTTTTTTTTAATTTAAACATAACTACTATTTTTTTCTTTTTAGCTTTTAGGATTAGGAATCTCTTATAAATTTTACTTTTATTGTTAATATTATGTGTTAAAATATAATTGGAAATTTATTAAACACGTGTCAAAAATATAATTAGAAATTTATTAAACATATGTCAAAATCTAATTGATTAACTTAACACGTGTCACAATCATGCGAATTAATAACTTTGAACCTTCAAAGGCGGATTTTTTAATGGATTTCCGATAGTGTTAGATTCCCGGACGGATACGCAGCTAACCTTCGGAACTGTGTTGATCATGGGGAAGGGAAGTTTTATGGGATGAAAAGTCATGATTGCCATGTTGTGATGCAGCGCCTCCTTCCATTTGTCTTTGCCTGTCTTCTACCACGTAATGTCCACGAAGCAATTGCAGGTATAATCATTATATTAATTATTTAATACTTTATACAATAATTATTTATTACTCATTTATTCATTTTTATGCATATTATGCAGGGATTAATACCTTTTTCGAGATATATGCTTGCACTCTCTTACATCAGACGGTATCCGCAACCTTGCGAATAATATACCCGTAATCTTTTGCAATTTGGGGAAGTTATTTCCGCATTTCTTCTTTGATGTTATGGAACATCTACCAATTCATCTCCCTCGAGAAGTAGAAATTGGGGGTCCGGTTCCGTACCGTTGGATGTATCCTTTCGAACAGTATATGTTTCATCTAAAGAAGAAGGTGAAAAATTTGAGCAAAGTGAAGGGTTCTATTGTCGCACAGAGCATCAATGAAGAAACATCACATTTTGCCGAGTTCTACTTTCCATCACAAGTCAAAACGAAGAGTCGTAGACCAGCTCGACATGATGACGGAGGCGTAATACCTTTTTATCCGGTCGTAGTTCCTCATATATTCTTACAGATTGGACGATTTAGTGGAAAAGGAAAGAAGCGTAGACTTTCAGCACAGGAGCGGGATCATTTGCATATGTATTTTCTCACAAATTGCGACAGAGTTGAAGAATATGAGAGGTATTAATTAATTATATTGAACCAAATTGTTAATTACTTATTGGGTCCTTGATTATATATATTTGCCATATTTATTTCCAGTTATATATGTTAACCAAATTTTCAATCTCACATGATTTATATGGCTTATCAACGTTTTGTATTTTCGAACAAAACATATGACGAGTTGATCGAGCTCAAACTAGAACAGTTCGGACGTTGGTTAAAAGATTATGTAAATGTTTTAATTACCTTGTTTTTAACTATAATATATGTGTATATATATGTAATGAATGATTGAAATACATTTATTTTGATTTGATTCGTGCAGGTCACGACAGAGTCGGCTACCGGACAAAGAATTCCCACAAGGTTAGAAGAACTAGCTCGATTTCCACTAGCAAGCGCGCAGTCACATGTGATGTATAGCACACGGGGCTACGTTTTTAAGATTCTTCGGGATCATAGGAGTGGGTCAAATTAAGATTACAGTGTTTCTACTTAGTCCGGTGATCTTGTATACTATGGTGTCTTACGTGAGATTTTGGATGTTCAGTATTCGGGAATGCTCGGCTTGAGATGCTTTGTATTTTTATGCGACTGGTACGACCCATTAGTAGGAAGCGGTGTGCAACATGACCAATTTGGTGTTACAACATTACATAGCAAAAAGCTACTCCAGAAGTATGAGCCATTCGTACTTGCTTCATAAGCAGACCATATTCATTTTTTTTTTACGTTTAATTAATTTCTAGAATTTTTGCAGTTATGAATATTTTCCGTGATTAAAATTTTATAGGACTATATTACATGGTGTAGGTATGCTATATTCTCTATCCTCGAGTGACAAACAAACAAGACCGTGGATTACAGTCACATCGATAAACCCGAGAGGTAGGGTTCATGGGATGTCTGATCATGAACCCCTCCAACAAAGCTCTATAGGTTTAGGTTCGATCGAGCATTCCCTTGAGGTCGACCTTGTTGTTGATTTCACCGTACAAGCGGACGATCGGGTATTTGAGGATTCATAAGAAGAATTTGACGAATTTGGGGAAACTTCTGATTCAACAGAGTCATATTACTCATCATCGGATTCAGAGTAGTTTTATAAACTTTGCATTGTAAAAAAACATGTATTTCTACTTGTGTAAGATATTAGTTATGTGGAAGTTTTATAAAGATTGGCTTTTGATGTACTTAAGTGTCACCCTTCTTGAATCCCAAAAAAAATACTAACTATAAATCCGTCGCAAGGAGATCAATCAAGCAAACATGCATTAAGAGAGATGATAGAACGAAGAACCATAATCGGTATCCTAGTCTAAGATTCTAATGAATAATCGAACCATGAGAACCCCTTTGAAACCATATACCCAACAAGAGAACTACTCAGCCATAACTGAGATAAACATAATCAATATATTGAAAAGAAAACAGTAAGAAAAGGGATGAAGAAAGGCTTCTCTATCGAATAGCTCGAGTCGAGAATCCTTGCTCCCAACCGAAGAACAAGAGTAACACGTTTGCAAGGGATTTGCCTTTGCCTTAAGCGTGAAAAGAAATATGTGTGTCTCTGTCTAAAAGATCTAAAACAAGTATTTATAGTCTTCACTTTGTTTAGGGTTTGATGTGAAAGGACGATTTTGGCCTCGTGTGAAGAAACAAGCTTGTTTTCGCCGAGCAGGGAATGGCCGCAACAAAATGGTGTTTGGCTGCGGGTCAAGCTCGGCTGGCCGCGATAGAATGGTAGTTGGCCGCGGGTCGAGCTCCTCTTGCCATGGTGAGGTTTTCTTCGGGGCAGCTTCATCTGACTTTGGTGCTTCGAGTATATTTGATGACTCGGAGTAGGAGTGATACCTAGGTAGAGGTATCTACCAAGGTATCACTCCTACCTATGTATCACTCCTACTCCGAGTCATCAAATATACCCGAAGCACCAAAGGTAGATGAAGCTTCCCCGAAAAGAAGCTCACATCGGCAAGAGGAGCTCCACCCGCAGCTAATTACCATTCCGCCGCGGCCAGCCGAGCTCGACTTGCGGCCAAACACCATTTCACCGCGGCCAGAAGACATGCACCCGCGGCCACTCCCTGCTCGACGAGAACAAGGTCGTTTCTTCACCCGATGCCAAAATCGTCCTTTCACATTAAACCCTATAAACGAAGTGAAGACTATACATACTTGTTTTATGTCTTTTAGACAAAGACACACATATTTATTTTCATGCTTAAGGCATAGGCAAATCCCTTGCAAACTTGTTAGTCTTGTTCTTCGGTTTGGAGTAAGGATTCTCGACTCGAGCTATTCGGTAGAGAAGCCTTTTTTCATCCCTTTTCTTATCAATATATTGATTATGTTTATCTCAGTTATGGCTGAGTAGTTCTCTTGTTGGGTATAGGGTTTCAAAGGGGCTCTCATGGTTCGATTATTCATTAGGAATTTAAACTAGGATATATATATATATATATAGAGAGAGAGAGAGAGAGAGAGAGAGAAAGATAGAGAGAGAGAGAGAGCCATGTAATTCATCAATATTCTATCACCTTTATTTTTACTTTTCCGTGTTTCTAATTTATGTTTAATATGGTTGACAAGTAAGTTAAAACCTTCGGAGACATGTAAGTGTAGTCTTTTGGTAATGGTTGTCTTAATTTCAATTTTTATATGCATTTCCATTTTTTCTAATGTAGATTTCTTAATGAACCATAATTGATAAACTCACTATTATGCGTTTTGGTACATCTTCGTTCACTACTTCGGAACAGATCTATTTTCTTGGGTTTGTAATATTAACTCTTGAATCTTGTGTTAGTAATGAGAGTACTTGAAATGACAGAGTATTTAGACAAATAAGCATGGCTCGAGGAAAAAATGACAACGACCCACGAAACATATCGATGTATAATCAAAATAATTTTGGAGATATTGAATTCGATAATACTAAATCGGTTCTAAATCCTATTTTAAATCTTTAAGGAAAAGCACGAAACGTACAAGGAAACCGTGGCTGAAACGATGAAAAGGTTTTTTGGTGGTAAAGAAATATGTTATTAATATGAAGAAGGGGAAGGAATGGATGATGAAGATGGTTGAATGTAAAATAAGAGAACAAAAGAGAGAAATAGGTTGGTTTATTTTTATCTAGACCGGTATTGAAACATGGTTAAATTTATGTTAATGTGTTTAGGGTAACATCGAAGAAATGACTCAAGATTTTGATTAAAAATCCAAAAGGGAAGCCATAATAGAAGACTATGAATGTTGTATAATGCATATAAACAAGTGTTTCTATGCTATCCAACTCTAATTTCTGATTTTTTTGTTTCAATTTCTTAACAACATAACACAAAATGTTGCATTTATTGTAAAAAAATTTTGTTGTTTGAATAAATTTAACATGCAATTCNTATATATAAAGTGGTTCGGAATATTTTTTAAACCAGTTTTTGTCTTATTTTAATTATCTTTATGGTTTTGAAACAATTATTGGCCTTCGTTAGTTTCTACAGATAAAAGTTATTAGTTATTATTTTATTTTTACTTTTTTTGTCATATCTTACATTGTTGTTATATTTGTTTCTGGTTTATTATCAGTAATAAATTTAATAATATCACTATTATAAATATGATTATTTAATGAAACCTCTCTGTCCGCGCAAGGCACTGACTAAACACCTAGTCGTACCAAAAACAATAAATAATTATTCTAAGAAATAATTGGTCAATCTGAATATAGTAACTAGACTAAATGGTCATGGATTTTGTCGACAACTATATAATAATATTTTCTGTGATAAATTGCAAGGAATAACCAAAGATTGCGGAAAGTCAAGGTTGGACTTGCATGATATTTGCAACATAAGTGACTTGCATATTATGAGCAATGAGAAATCACCAGTTCCTATATTTTGGTTAGGTGCAGAAGAAAAGTAAGTGTTGTTCACATGGGTTTCATCTGACGTGAAGTTCCATGATGGTTACGTATCCAATCTTGCTAAATGTGTTGAGAAACGGCAAAAGTTTTCAGGTATGAAGAGTCATAACTGCTATGTGTTTATGCAACGATTACTTCCTTTAGCATTTGCCGAACTCCTTCCAGAAAATGTTCATGAAGCAATTGGAGATAAAATACATCATCACATATAAAATTGTTAAGATTATATATGTTCAAATAAAACATATAATTTATCATTCATTTTATTTTGATTGTGCAGACATCGTAGCGTTTTTTCGGAATCTTAGTACACGGACGTTGTCAGAAGATGTAATTGCACAACTGTTGCTAATATTCCAATATTGTTGTGCAATTTAGAGAAGATATTCCCCCTGCGTTTTTTATGTTCCCATTCATCTCCCTCACGAATCAGAACTAGACAGACCTGTTTAGTTTTGTGAAATAACTTAGATATGATTGGAAATTAGGATTGGAAATTAGATAGGATTGTAAATTATACTTTAGGATGATTGGAATGCGAATTATATGATTCTAATGCGGATTTTAAGATTCATTAAATTGGATTGAAAATAGAATTGTATTTTTAAAATTCATTAATCTTGTTATTAATTTTATATAATTTTTTTTAGATATATATGGTGCCACGTAGATCGTATAATATTCAGTTCTTGAGTGTACGGGGCGAGTTGGGACCGAGTGATGCAACTAGTGAGGTCCCATCATCATCTGCCACATATATCGCGGTTCCGGATTTTGAAATTTGGAGAAGATATTCCTCCGGCGTTATGTTATGGAAGATCTTCACATTCATCTCCCTCACAAAGCATAATTAGGCGGACTTGTTTAGTTTAGGTGGATGTACCAATTCGAGCGCCCAAATCTCTCTCGTCGCTCATTCCTCACAATCTCTCTATCTCTCTCTCTCTCTAAAAGCTGCATTCTCTCTCTACAATCAAAAGGTAATTTATTTTTTTTGTGAATTTACTTAGATAGGATTGGAAATTATAGTATAGGATGATTGGAATGCAAATTTTAAGATTCATTAAATTGGAATGAAAATTGGATTATATTTTTTAAATTCATTAATCTTGTTATGAATTTTATATAATTTTTAAGATATATATGGCGCTACGTAGATCGTATTATATTTAGATTTTAGTGAGTGGGGCGTGTAGGGACCGAGTGATGCGGCTAGTGGGTTCCCATCATCATCTGCCACAGATATCGCGGTTTCGGATTTTGTGGGGACTCAGTCTGCACCGCCGCTGTCACCTCCACCTGCATCAGCACCAGCACCTCGACACACGTTGCCATATGCGCAATACACGGTCGAAGATCTTTTGCAGCAGCTGGGTCATTCCGGTTTAAACCGGTTAGATCTGCATCGGCCGCCGGAAACTTTTTGGTACGCTATTTCAAAATTATTTTTCTTTTGTAATTATTTTTATTTTATTTACTAATAATTATAGTTTTATTTCTCAGGTTTCGTCTCGATACCTATGTTGAACGGCGTGTGTCTGACACCATTAAGAGTTTCTTCATCGAGCCTCACGCCAATTGGTCTATGTTTCAGACGAGATTTGCAAGACCTGGTTCAAATGTTCTGCGTAATTTTTGTTTTTTCACAATTAATTATTTTTATTTAACTAACTATTTTTAATCATTTCTAATTTTTTTGGCTTTTTTCTTATAGCAAAAATGGTACTAGGAGCTTGCGATTAATGAAGCAGTGAAGACGAAGTTTAAAGGGAGGGCAAAATTGCAGATCAATAAAACCGTCTCCGATTGGCAGAGGAAGTGGGAGGTGAATGGCGATGACGCAAAAAACTGTTTACATGTCTTCCGAAGTTTGGAACGGCTTGAACCTCTACTGGATAGATCTGTATGCGCAAAGTGTGGTTGCTAAGTGTTTGGCTTCTCGGAACATTGTCGGTCCAGACGGTCTTTCGACGGTTACGCCACATACTTATGGTCAAACTCCTTTTGCGGGAAGGCGCCTTCAGATGGTATGATTAATTTCTTAATTTCTATTTTTGTGCTTTTGTTTTTAATTATAACCATTAACAGTTTAAGTTTTGTTTGGTATGTTATCTTAGGCAAACGGAGGCGAACTTGCTTCAATGACCAGAGTTTTTGAGTAAACTCACAAAAAGAAAAATGGCGCTTTTGTGGATGCTCTGGCGGAGAAGGTCTACAATGACGCTATGGCAAAGATCGCTGAGCGTCCAACTTAGCTCTGTCAGCAACTATCACATGGCGGTAGCTCGGTCCAATCCACACCGTCTTTGACCACAGCCGAGATGGACAAGATTTTTGAAAGAGATAATATAATTAAGTTATATTTTTACAGAATTAATTTGTATTTTACATATTATTTAAGGGGTTTTTGCTGAAAATCCCATAACCTTTATTTTTTTTTGCAAGAATAACCCTCAGCTCTGGAAAATGCAAGTCAATCCTCTCACCTCCAAAGTCACCAGCAAAACAGCCCCTATGTGAAATCGTCGTTATATCTATAACTGTTTTGAAAACACTGCGTTTTGAATAAAACGAATGATGGAAAAATCGTGTTGTTTTCAACATAGAATGAAACACGTGTCTAAAAATTGAGAGGATAAGATTAAAAAGTAGTCGATTTGGGAGAGAAAAAATATTAGGGTTCATCGACAGAGAAGAATCGAAACAATCCGACCACAACTGTAGATCCAATAAATTTGTAAAATGAATCTCTAGTGTCGAGTGTTTTTGGGGTTTGGATTCGGGGTTCATTTGTCTATATTTTAGTTTTTTTGGGTTTCAAATTCTGTCAAATCTCTGTCGATGTCACTGCTGATTCGCGAGTCTTCCTCTTACTCTGTGTTGTTTCATGTTTTTGCCAGAATGTCGAAATAGATCCCTGAATGATTGATGTTCTTTATCTTTAAGACAATTCAACAACGCTTCCTTTCTTTTTCTTCTCGTTGGATTCTTGTGCAGGTCTGAGCTCATCTAGTTTTGATGTTCTTACTCTTTTAAGAGAAATCAATGGAGGTTCTGTTCACCACTCGTGTTTATGGGTTTGATTTTGTAAATTCATGTCGTGATTCTACCTATTGTTGATATTGTGTTTTTGAGCTTGTGCATCGATGTGTTACAAATTGTTGATGTCGTGTTTATGAATTGCATTTGACTTGTTTCTTCAATTGAAATCAGGGAAGATGTCTTACAGCTACAGTTAACCATCAACCTTTGTATCAATTGTAAGTTCGAGAGGTCGGACCGATGCTTTTGGAATCCCAACATGATGCTACTGTGGTGGTAAGGCAATAATAGATGCGCACCGTTCACAAGTGAATCCTGGAAGGCTGTTTTACACATGTGCGCTGAATATCGATGTAAGTGAACTTGCTAAGTTATTTGGGTAAGTAGATTGGGTAAATTGGATTATTTGACAAGTTTTGTTTTGTGTAGGATGGAGAGTGTCATATCTTTAAATGGTAGCGTGAGGCTATGATAGAATAATTGAGTAAGATACAGTATGATATGGGATATCAAACTGACAGGATTGATGAAATTGCTAACCTCAAGGAAGAGGTTGTATGTTGATGCCATGAAGAATGATGTTGATGCCATGAGGAATGAAGGCAATAACATTGTTGCTGTGAAGAATGTGCTTGATGCACTTCTTGTTCTCCTAGCTGTGATTATGTACCTTTTTAAAGTAGAAGTGGAATATTTTAGTGATGACTTGTAATAGGGATGACTTGTAATCGGGATGATATGTAATAAAGATGAATTTAGACCGATGCCTTTTTAAGTGTAATTCGACTTTTGTTTAAGTTAAATGTGGTATGTGAGACTTTTGTTGTAATTCGACTTTTGTTTAAGTATAATGAGTAATCAATTAGACTTTTGTTGTTTAAGTGTTAAAAAGAGAACCAATTAGACCATAATTATTAGTAGCTATGAACGGATCATAGCATCCCTCAGTTCTGATCAGTGCAAAGAGAACCAATTTCCAATGTGGTTTCCCTCAGTGGAAATTCGGTCATTCTAGTCGTCCCTCAATTTCTCCTTTGTTATCGACCCGTTGTAGCCAGTACGGTCAGTTTTAGCGTTTGGATCGGCTAAAAGAGTGTTCTCTGGTTCCAATGAGTTGATGAAGGATTGTACATCAATTTTAAACCTCTTCTTGAGTTGTTTGGCATTTGAACGGGTCATGGAACCTTCTAGGACCGTTGGCATATGGCCCGGTCGTTGCTAAGGTCGATGTCCTCATCATACCTAGTCACTGCATTTTAAAGCTCTGTATCGTCATGTATTCTTGACCTAACTCAAACCGCCGATACTTGGTTTCATCAAAGCCTTTCCGTTGTCATCACTATCACTGCTGCTAAAATGATCCCTTACCACAGATGAACTATCAGACTCAGAAGCTGTACCTTCATCATAACCAATATCTTCAACGAAACATTCTCATTCATCTTTAGACAATGATGGGTTTCAAACACCAATCCTTCTACCTATGAACGGATCATCTTCTCTTACAACAAATAAAGTTAACACACCTTTCCCGATAGCGTAGTGAAGTGATATTCATATATTTTACATGTTCTAGCATACCTTTTACTTAGAGTTTTGTGTCATTTGCATGCATAATCACGGTTTTGTCTTGCATTTAGGTCTCATTTAGAGTTTAGGACATTTGCATTAGGTCATAGTGAGTTCTTGCATATTTTGGAGTCTATTTTAGGTGTTTTGGAGAACATTTGGGGACATGGAGTTGAAACCTTCCGGACTTGGACAAGGAGAAGGAAGAGTTCACCCAAAGCATCTCAAAAATGTGGCCGGACGAGAACCTTCCCGCCTGATTCAGCTTTAATGGTATTCATAGAAGTTGTAGAGGAATGAGTGAGCTGTTCAGATCAGCTAGAATCAAGTCATTCAGATGTCAGGTTCAGGAGATACGGGTGATTTACTAAAGATATGTCACTGTCGGAAAATGCAGAGGCAGTCCGATGCAGCTGAAAGATCATGTCGGATGGAAGCCTTATCATGCCCAGTTTAATCTGAGCTCTTGATAAAAGTCATGCGAAATTGAGTTTTCTAACGCAAGAAGATTCAGATCATTCCGAGTAATATTCCAGGAGTTATCGTCGATTTAGTGGACACATATCAACTCTCCCCAGTCCAAGATCCGACCCGATTTGCCTCGGGTCGACCCGGTTCGAACATTTTGTGTATTTATGCAAATTTTAGACATTTCTAAACCTAAGTTTTCTTCTTGTAAGAGTGGGGGCTCGACCCTAACTCTCTCTCTTGAGGGATTTGGATTGTTCTTCACATCTATGCCAATCTAGAGAAGATTTCTTCAACTCTATCTTTTATTTATGCAATTTCTTTATTTTTATGTCTTTTTCTCTTTTGTTCTTCATGTTCTTTAGGCCTTGGACCTTTTTGTTGGATTTTGGATTTTGCTTGATTATTGATGGTTTGATGGTTGATTGTTGATGCTTAAGACTAGATAAACATTTGTTCTCATGTTAGGAAGGATCTTAATGCTAGGATTGAATTGAAAACTCATTTCTAGAACTTAGACATTTCATGCACACAAGGTGTTCGATGAAATGTCTAGAAAACTTCTAAGCATGCTTTTTCATTCTAAGTGATCGGTGGATGCTGACTTTAGGATGAATTGTTGACTAAAATGGACTTGTGGTAAATTATGGATTATCTAAGTGATCGGTGGATGCTGACTTTAGATGGTTCATACAATGATTAGTGTCACGAGAGTGAACTAATCTACTTGAAAATGTTCATGTCATCAGAATAAATGTGAATTGAATGTTTATGTATCGTTAGTCAATTGTCTTGATGGTTAGATGATGATGATTTAAGTTGCATCTTGTTAGATCATTCACTTAGGTTAGCTCTTAATGCTAGTTTTGGATTGAGAGATCAAAGCTAGAGCTTAAGCATTTCACGCCCGATAGGTGTTCGATGAAATGCTTGAACCAAACTTTTTGTGAGCTTTTCTTTCCTAGCCAACGATAGTTGATGTCTAGGGTTATTAGTGAACTAAGTGAGATTGAAGATTAATGCTTGTTAATCATCTTATCACAAACGATGGTTTGTTCTTGATTTGGTGATTAACAAAGTAATTAGTGCCACGAGAGTGGATTAATCATAATTGTGAATTTCATGTTCTAGGATAGTGTTTAATTCAACATTTATCATCATTTTTTGTTCATTAATCATCTTCTTGATAGTTAATTCATTTTCCAACACTTCAATCTTTTGTTTTCTTTCTTGCATTTTTTTCTTTTCCATAAACATAAAAACCCAAAAGATTTGCTCTAGATTAGGAAGGTTCATGTATTCTTAGTGCTTCAATCTTAACCTCTTTGGTTCGATCCTCAAATACTACAATGATATGAGTAGGTTTAAGTAATTGATATGAACCTAACACCCAAATTCTTACTATCAATTTGGCGCCATTGCAGGGGGAGGTTTAGCATTGATCATTAGGATTTTGATTTTTCTTGAGACTAGAGCTTTTTATTTTCTTTTGTTGCTAATCTTTTCACTTTGCTTGTGATTTTCATGAAGGGAGTGACAATGAGGAAGCAACCGTCAAGCTAGTGACGTTAAACGCGCCCTTGGGGACCTCCCCAAGCCTATCCTTTGTCGAGCTTGAGACACAAAACAAGCAATCAATAAGGGTCTCTTGGGTCCAAGGTCGTGATATGTGATGAAAGGAGGGCTTAAGCCACAACGTATCACACTCCTCTCCTCCTCGATTCAATTCCAAGGTATGATTCTCACTCCACTTCATTGTATATACATTCTTGCATAATGTTTGCGCTCTCTTTGACTTTTGTTGCACCGAGACGGTGCAATTCAAGTTTGGGGGAGAGGTTTGTGTCATTTGACTTTGTGTTTTGTTTTCTTATTTTTCTCTTTGCATACTTCAGTCTCATGCATATCATGCATCCACAAAAATTTGAAAATTTTGAAAATAAAAAGAAGCATCTAGTTGCATCTCATGGTAAGATTGAGTCTATAGTTGCATATAGGTTGCATTTGCATTTTCATTGAGAGAAATGATGTGATTTCTATGTGTAATATCATTCTAAGAGCTTGGCTCATTGTCATTGTTGTTAGTTGTTTGATGCTTTTGATTGAGTTTGAAATCAAAGATGAACCATATTTTGATCTCATGTTTCATTACTCATGTCTTGGCTAAAGCAAGTTTTGATTTGATTCCAATCCTACCTAAGTGAGAACCTTAATTTTGACACTTAATTATCGTGTTTGTGCATTGCATAGTGAATTCATGGATACCACATACATATGTGGGCTATATTATTCACTATACCACTCTCTTGTTAGCCCAAATAGCCGATTCCCATCATTGGAACGGTTTACCACACCTCTAACCTACCCTCCTTTCAAGCCAAATCTTTAGTGAGCGTATGTAAGGCCTAATTTTTGAGTAAGCTTGGCAAAAAGTGTTGAGTTTTGAGCGACAAGGATAGGTTTGCATGTAGATCTAGCTCGACATCGCGGGCTAGACTAGGCTAGGCTAGCTAGGAAGGGAAGTTTTGGGGTTTGGAATGAACAAAAGTGTTTGATCGATGGAATCATTGTGGGAATGAAAATTGAGGTCAAAAGAAGAAAAAGGTGAATAAGGGAAAATTGTCAAAGAATACATGGTTGGTGTTAAAGTTTGAATTGGGTCTTAACATCAAGGTTGATCTCCAAATGTTCAAAGAAAAGGAAAAGAAGCCAAAAGTATGGCTAAAGCATCAAAGTGATGAGGATGGAGACAAAGCAAAAGAAATCAACAAGAAGAGCTAAAAGAAGTGAGGTGAAAGCACCATACCATGAATCAAGGAAGAAGAAGAAAATCCCCCAAGTGAAAGAAGACGATGAAAACGTGTGGACGAAGAAGGTAAAAAGCCTTATGGAATAAGGGTAGTCTAGGTTGGGGTTTTATGGGTAGAATTGCTAGGGGTTGAGACATTTCTTTTAGGCAATGGGTAGATGTAAATCTATCCTTGTATGCATATATTGCTCTTTACTCCTAGCATTTTTCTAAAGCTTACCCATTCATTGAGAGATCCCGTGCATCGGAATAAGCCCATACGTTTGAGATCATCTTAATCTCAAGACATTCACCCTAGCCAAATGAATTCACTTGTCTTGCATAAACATGATTCACTTGAACGATTTAATGAATGTCAAAGGATTGGATGAAATGATTGCTTGTGTAGGTCGAAGCTTGAGTTTGATTCATGTAGGGAAGGATATGGCTAGCTCATTTTGAGTAGACTTGTTTGATCGCATCTTGGAGCTAGTAACTTGGCAATTGAATTTGAACTTTTTCGATGATGTTGTGGATTTGAGCTCTCATTTCAACCTTTCTCCCTTTCTTGTTTTCTAATTTGTTGATTGAGGACAAGCAAGGAAGTAAGTTTGGGGGAGTTGATATTCATATATTTTACATGTTCTAGCATACATTTTACTTAGAGTTTGGTGTCATTTGCATGTATAATCACGGTTTTGTCTTGCATTTAGGTCTCATTTAGAGTTTAGGACATTTGCATTAGGTCATAGTGAATTCTTGCATATTTTGGAGTCTATTTTAGGTGTTTTGGAGAACATTTAGGGACATGGAGTTGAAACCTTCCGGACTTGGACAAGGAGAAGGATGAGTTCACCCAAAGCGTCTCAAAGATGTGGCCGGACGAGAACCTTCCCGCCTGATTCAGCTTCAATGGTATTCATTGAAGTTGTAGAGGAGTGAGTGAGCTGTTCCGATCACCTGGAATCAAGTCATTCGGATGTCAGGTTCAGGAGATACGGGTGATTTAATAAAGATATGTCACTGTCGGAAAATGCAGAGGCAGTCCAAAGCAGCTGAAAGATCATGTCGGATGGTAGCCTTATTATGCCCAGTTTAATCTGAGCTCTTGATAAAAGTCATGCGAAATTGAGTTTTCTAACGCAAGAAGATTCAGATCATTCCGAGTAATATTCCAGGAGTTATCGTCGATTTAGTGGACACATATCAACTCTCCCCAGTCCAAGATCCGACCCGATTTGCCTCGGGTCGACCCGGTTCGAACACTTTGTGTATTTATGCAAATTTTAGACATTTCTAAACCTAAGTTTTCTTCTTGTAAGAGTGGGGGCTCGACCCTAACTCTCTCTCTTGAGGGATTT